>PVJC01026932.1:0-23631 GCA_004026665.1 Murina feae | reverse complement strand
TTAAAATACCTCTAGGAAACAAATTACGGTTTTCTACATAAAGCATGAACTGGCACCATTAATCTTTTGTCTTTTTAAAAATTGATTTATTTTTTCCATCACCATTTATCCCCTTTATACCCTCTTTCATCCCAACCCATCCCCCTCCACCCCTGCACTTACCACACTTGTCATTGTCCATGAGTTCTCTCTCTCTTTTTTTTTTACTTTTTTGCTCAATCTCTCAACCCCCAAGTCCCAACCTACCCCACCCCTAGAGCTGTCTACCTGCTCTCCATATATAAGCCTGTCTCTATTTTCCTTGGTGATTTAGTTTGTTAGCCCTATAGATAATGATTGCATTGCCTATTGTGCTATTCCACACGTTTATGTGGTATTTAATTTGAATTTGAATTTCTATCTTGTCCCTGCCTATGCTCCTAACAAGCTTGTGCTGCAGATCACCAAAAGGGTTTTGTTCATATTTTCATTCTCTCTTACTGTTGATTTCTTATAACATTAGTTTTCCTTCCCAGATGCTGTTCTAATAGACTTGTTACCACAGTATTTCTATTAACATACACTGAGACCAGTCAACATTTAAAAAACAAAACAAAACATGCAAAATAACCTCACATTGCACACAGAGGTGAATGGACAACTAAAGACTCCTCCATCAGCACTACCTGTTATGAGTCATGGAACTTTCTTCAATCTGGAGTGCACTGAGGAATAAATGTGTTTTCATTTTTGCCCAATTCATTGAGTGTCTTAACCAACCTCTTTAAATGATTATGTATATACTAGAGGCTCGGTGCACAAATTTGTGCATGGGTGGGGTCCAGCCTTCACAGATGGGGGCCAATTAGGCCAGGCTGGTGGGGGGAGGGAATGGTGGAGTTGACTGACTGACCCCACCCCCAGTTGGGGTGGAAGGGGCCTGTTGGGGTTGGAGCAAGCCGGGGGGGAGGAGTCACATGTGGTTTGCTGGCTGGCCACCCAATTTTCAAAAATAACTCATCTGTTCTCCTTCACTAAACCTTCCACAAATGAACTGTGGATATACCTACTTCTACTCACTATTCCCTCAGCCTTTATAAAAGAACTAGAGACCCAGCACATGAAATTCATGCATGGGTAGGGTCCCTAGGCCTGGCTGGTGATCAGGGCCAATCAAGGCCTTCTGACTGTCGGCTGAGGCATTCCTTCATTCTGCACCTCTGCACCACCCCCTGGGGGTCAGGGAACATCATAGTGAGCAATCAAACTCCCACTCTCTCATTGTGCACTTGGGGGTGTCCCTCAGCCAGGCCTGTGCCCTCTTACAGTCTGGGAATCCTTGGGGGATGTCCACCTGCTGGCCTACGCCTGCTCCCCGGGTGATCGGACCTAAGCTGGCAGTCAGATATCCCTCTGGCAGCCCAGGAGCCCTCAGAGAATGTCCACTTGCCAGCGGGGAGCAGGCCTAAGCTGCAGTCGGACATCCTTAGCGCTACTGAGGCAGGAGAAGCCCCCGCCACCACCGCTGTACTGGTAGCCATCAACCTGGCTTGTGGCTGAGCAGAGCTCCCCCTGTGGGAGTGTGCAGACCACCAGGGGCATCTCCTGAATTGAGAATCTGCCCTCTGGTGGTCAGAGTGTGTCATAGTCATTCCCAGTGGTTCAGCTGTTAGGGTCAATTTGTACATTACCTTTTTATTATATAGGATAGAGGCCTGGTGCATGGGTGGGGGCGGGGTGGTTTGCCCTAAAGGGTGTCCTGGATCAGGGTGGGGGTCCTGGTGAGGTGCCTAGCCAGTCTGGGTGAATGGATGATGGCTGTTTGCAGGCTGGCCACAGCCCCTTCAAGGTAGGTGTCCTCCCATGGGGTGCCTGGCCAGCCTGGGTGAGGGGCTGAGGGCCGTTTGCAAGCTGGAGACATCCCCTCCAGGGAAGGGGTCCCTGCTGGGGTGCCTGGCCAACATGGATGAGGGGCTTAGGGCCATTTTCAGGTTGGCCACAGCTCCTTCAGGAAGGTGGGTCCTGCTGGGGTGCCTGGCCAGCCTGAGTGAGTGGTTGATGGTTGTTTTCAGGCTGGCCACAGCCCCTTCAGGGAGAGGAGTCCTGCTGGGGTGCCTGGCCAGCCTGGGTGAGTGGCTGATGGCTGTTTTCAGGCTGGCCACAGCCGCTTCAAGGTGGGTGTGTCCCCCTGGGGTGCCTGGACAGCCTGGGTAAGTGGCTGATGGCTGTTTGCAGGCTGGTCAAGCTCCCCAGTGGAGACCCTCACCCCAGGGGGTGTGGCAAGCCTGGGTGAGGGGCTAAGGGCAGTTTTCAGGCTGGCCATAGCTCCCACTGACCCTCTGGGCCATCTGCCTGGAAAGCAATGGGGTGGTGCTGGCCACCCCATAGGCTTCCTAGGAGGGGGCCTTGGGGTCCCACAGGCTGGTTTCCCACCCCCCCCCGCAAGGCTTCTCCACCTGGGAGGCCCATCGGGTGGCACTGGCCACCCCATCGGCCTCCCAGGAGGGGGCCGTGGGGTCCTGCAGGCTGGTTTCCCGCTCCCTCGCAAGGCTTCTCCACCTGGGAGGTCCATCGGGTGGCGCTGGCCATGCCATCGGCCTCTCAGGAGGGGCCGTGGGGTCCAGCCGGCTGGTCCTGTGCCCTGGATGCTTCCTCCTGGGAAGGTATCGGGCAGCCCAGGGCACCAGATGCCTTCCCAGGAAGAAGGCTCCCAAGATGGTGGAGGCAGCAGCTCCAGAGAAGCTGCACACTGGAGGTTCTGGCCTCTGCCATCTTGGCTAGGCTAATTTGCATACAGTCACTCTGATTGGCTGGTGGGTGTGGCTTAGGCCATCCCAAAGAAACGGTTAATTTTAATATTATGCTTTTATTAGTTAAGATGAGATACATTTTCTTCTATATTTGCTGAATATCTTTCACATGTGTATCATATTAAGAAATGTTAAGAAAGACCACTAGGCCTTGAGTAACATGCTACATACTGTCCCTTTTATTAGAGTGACTCCTTTAGGTTAAAGATTATCCCAAGACCTCTCTCAAAATGTAATTGTTACCTGGAAGTTATAGTATATTTATATTATTTTTTATAGTACATTTTAAACCATGGGTCTCTATAACTATGCACATAAAGTAGTTATAAAATCTATGCTAATAATAGCCTAGGTGGTCATCATGCCCTGATACCGTGATGTCCTCATGCTGTCACAAGATGGCTGCACACACAGCAGAGGTGAGGCCCAATGGCCACTCCATGTGGTGAGGCCTGGGGGTTCTGTGACTCTGCATGGCATGGAGGAGGTAGATTCTGGCGTCTCCACTGCCTCACGTGGAGGAGGCGGGTCCCAGCAGAGGTGGCAGGTCCTGGCACAGAGTCCCTGCTGCCTTGTGCTGAAAAGGCGGGTTGCGGAAGGGGAGGCGGGTCCCGGTGGAGAGTCCCCACTGCCTTGTATGGAGAAGGTGGGTCCTGTGGCTCTGGCCTACCTCTTCAGGGCAATCTATCGAGTAGCCTCAGATGGGTGGGTGAGGCCTACCTCTTTGGGGTGATTGATTTTGGGGCCTAGGACAGGCTGGGGGACCTCCCCCCAACAAGTGCACAAATTTTGTGTGCCAGGCCTCTAGTATAGGAATAAGAAAATTGAATCATGTAAGAAGAAAGATCAAAGGAAAAATGCCTACTAGAGAGCACACGTTTAGGCAAGATGCTTAAGTGGGATCTGTGACCCAATGAGGACCTAATACAAAGGCACCAAGTAGAGGGATTTGAAATAGTCAGACACAGGAGAAAAAACGCCAAAGACAAACATTACTGCCCTCACATTTTTGTTAAAAGTCAATTCTGCATCCCACTTTCACAGTAAAATTCTCCCTTAATCCCAGACCAAAAACCTGAAAGGGCAATTAATATAAAGACGGCTGCAAGTAGCCTGTTCCCTTTGTGTCACTTGCTGAGAATAGTTTGCAAATCAAAGAGCTATTGTAAAAACTAGCTGCATACCACTTCTGCTGCTTCTTGTTCCCACCCTACCTATAATCTTGTCTTTTAGTAGTCATGATTGAAAGGAAAGTGAAGGATACAAAAACTGTCTAAACTCTTGGTATAGGAAGATAAGCCTACTGATATTCTCCATTGCCAGAATACATTACTACACATGTATGAAGGATTTTTTTTAATCCAGAAGAAATACCTATGCAACTATAACTCTTTGGAGGACAGATATTGGCTGACATTTCATTAACAGTTACTAAAAGAGCGATATAATGCCTAACCCTATATATTTATGAAACCTAATTGTTCCATAATTTCTGTGAAGGTAGTCTATTAATTTCTAAACAAAAATAATGTTTTACATCATTTACCTAAAGGATTATTATGAATAATGGTAAAAATGCAAACTACTATCATTTGATGTTCAATAGGTACTTAAACTAGGCTATGCAAAACAGAACTAAAAATCTCCTCCAAAAATCTGCTGTGCCTTTCATGGTTGGTATATCCTAAGGTATTGATTACTATGTTTTTAGCTTTCCCATTCATATGAACTCCAAAGCTTTCGCTCAATGTCATCCCAAACTTCTCTTCTTAATGGAACATATCCCAACCAATCGTTACTATCTCTCATATGCATGACCTCTTCTCTGTCCTATGCTCATTGCCTTACTTCAGAGAACCATATTTTTCTCAATTGCATTCTTACTAAAGACTCAAAAATGGACTGCCTTCCTCCCATCCATCCTTCATTTTGCCTGCAGATATATTTTCAGAAGAAATACACTTTACCATGTCTCTCTTCATCATAGAGTTTTCCTCTGCCTTCCTACTAATTCCATCATGAAATTCAAATTCATACATGCAATTGAAAGACCTTCTATGGACATTGGCCAACCCACCTCTCCAGATTCATCTTCACCTCTTCACTTATCTATCCTTGGCCTCAGCTATTTTGAACTTCTTATTGTTTTTAAATACCAGTCTTTTATAAGACTGTCATTATTGCACATGCTAATACCTCATCCTACAATGTCTCTTTCCATCTTGGAAAATGTTCCTTCTTTAGAGCCACAAAATAGTAAGAATCTAAGCTCTTCTTTATAGCTATGCCCTGGAAGAGCCCAGGTGCAAGAGGAGGGGACCATAAAAAGAGTGTGCAGACAACTCTGCCCAGGTACACTCAGGGGCATTTCAAGCAAAACAAACGAAACCTGGACAATGGAAGGATGAATGTTTTGGTCCATGACTCCTCTTTTAATTATTTATCTACGTATACACAATCTAATCTAATAAAAGAGTAATATGCAAATTGAGCCTCACTCCATTATACCTAAGCCACGCCCACTAGCCAAGCCACACCCACCAGCCAATCAGAGTGACTGTATGCAAATTAACCCAGCCAAGATGGTGGTCGGCAGCCACGAGCTGGAACAAGCAGGTGGCCTGCCCCGGCAATGCAGGAAGCTAAGGTTCCTGTCTGCCTAGGCTGGCTGTGGCCTCCGCTCAAGGCAACAAAGTTTCAATTATAGAACATAAATAAACCCCAGATACCTGCTTCCAGCCTTGAGCTCAAGGAAGTGCTGGGAGCCTGAGTTGTCAGGGGCAACCCGATCTGGGCTCCAGTTAAAGCAACAAAGTTTCAACTTTAAAAGTTAAATATATTCCAGATGCCAGCTTCCAGCCAGCCTTACTGCAAACAGCCATCAACCACTCACCCAGGTTGGCCAGGTACCCCAGCAGGACCCCCCTCCCTGAAGGGGATGTGGCCAGTCTTCAAACAGCCATCAGTCACTCACCCAGGCTGGCCAGACACCCTATGGGGAGACACCCACCTTGAAGGGGCTGTGGCCAGCCTCCAAACAGCCATTAGTCACTCACCCAGGCTGCCCAGGCACCCCAGCGGGACCCCCACCCTGATCCAGGACACCCTTCATGGCAAACCACCCAGCCCCCACCTATGCACCAGGCCTCTATCCTATATAATAAAAGGGTGATAAGTAAATTGACCCTAACAGCAGAACCATTCGGAATTACTTGTTGCTATGACACACACTGACCACCAGGGGGCAGACACTCAATGCAGGAGCTGCACCCTGGTGGTCAGTGCACTCCCACAGGGGGAGCTCTGCTCAGCCACAAGCCAGGCTGCCTGCTGCCAGCACAGTAGTGGTGGCAGGAACTTCTCCCGCCTCCTCAGCAGAGCTAAGGATGTGTGACTGCAGCTTAGGCCGGCTTCCCGCTGGAAAGTAGACATCTCCCAAGGGACCCCAGGCTGCCAGAGGGATGTCTGGCTGCCCGCTTAGGCCTGTTCCCCTGGGGAGCAGGCCTAAGCCAGCAGGTGGACATCTCCCGAGGGTTCCCAGATTGCTAGAGGGCACAGGCCGGTCTGATGGACCTCTCCCCCCTGCTGAAGGTACAAATTTTTATGCACCGGGCCTCTGGTATATATATATATATTAGAGGCCCAGTGCATGAATTCATGCACAGGTGGCAGGTGGGGTCCAGCCAGCCTGGCCCCAATTGGCAGATCAGGGCCAGGCCTGTTGGGAGAAGGAGACAGCAGGAGGTTGGCTGCAGGTTCGCCCCAATTAGGGCCTGATCAGGGCCAGACCAGCTGGGGGGAGGGGCCATGGGTGATTGGCCAGTGGGCCCCACCCCCAATTGATGTGGGGAAGCTGATTGGGGACAGGATCACCATGGGGCGGGGCTGTGGGAAGTGGTCCTGCTGCCCCCCAAAATGGGGCCAGGGGTGGGGCTGTGGGAAGTTGGCTGGTCAGCCCCACCCCTGATTGGTGTGGGGAGTGGCCTATAGGGGGCCAGCAGCCTAGGGGAGGGACCATGGGTGTTTGGCCACCAGCCCTGAACCTGATCAAATTGGGGGGTCCAATCAGGGGTGGAACTGGCTCAGGGGAGGGGCTGCAGGCAGTTGGCTGGCCAGCCCTGCCCCTGGTCAGGGTGGTGGGGGCAATCAGCCAGGTGGGGGCTGCAGGAGGTTGGCCAGCCAGCCCCATCCTCTATTGGGGAAGGGGAGGCAATCTGGGGTGGGGCTGGCCAGGGAGAGGGGTTGTGGACCAATTGGGCAGGCTGTTTGGGGGCAGGGCTGGCCAGAGGGAAGGGCCACAGGGGGATGGGATGTTGGCTGGCTGCCCAGCCCTTGATAGGGGTGGGAGAGGCCAATCAGGGGTGGGGCCGAGGGAGGTTGGCTGACTTACCCCACTCCCCAATTGGGCAGGTTCACCAGTGGCAGTGGGCATCATAGCAACAAGTTGTTCTGGTCACTGGCTTTTATATATATATATTTTTTTAATATATATATATTTATATATATTTATATATATTTATATATTTTAATATATATTTATATATATTTATATATATATTTACTAGGGGCCTGGTGCACAAAAATTTGTGCACTTGGGGGGGTCCCTCAGCCCAGCCCGTGCCCTCTCGCAGTCTGGGACCCCTCAGAGGATGTCCACCTGCTGGCATGCCTGGCCATCCTGATTGAGGGGCTGATGGCTCTTTGCAGGCTGGCCAAGCCCCCCAGTGGGGACCCTCACCCCATGGGGGTGTGGCCAGCCTGGGTGAGGGGCTGAGGGCCATTTTTAGGCTGCCCACAGTCCCTTCAGGGTTCACGTCCCTACTGGGTGCCTAGTCAGCATGGGTGAGGGGCTGAGGGCCAATTTCAGGCTGCCCATAGCTCCCATTGACCCAACGTCCCAGCGAGGCTGGCTGGAATCAGGTTTCTAGGGTTTATTTATCTTCTATAATTGAAACTTTGTTGCCTTGAGCAAGGCCTAGTCAGGCAACGAAGCCTCCTGTTTGCTTCAGCTCTGTGGCTTCTATAATTGAAATATTGTTAGCAAAGGCCCAGCAGGCCTAGGCAGGCAGTTTCAACTCCATTGCTGGTGCAATGGAAGCCTCCTGTTTGCTCTAGCTCCATGGCTGTCGTCCACCATCTTGGCTGGGTTAATTTGCATACAGCTGCTCTGATTGGCTGGTGGGCATGGCTTAGCTATTTCTGAGTGATGGTTAATTTGCATATTACTCTTTTATTAGATTAGATAGATATTGTGTGTGTGTGTGTGTGTGTGTATATATATATATATATATATATATATATATATATATATATACTATTTCCTGAGAATGAATCTATAGGCTTCACCAGGGACCAAAGTACCAAAAAAATTAAGAATATATCCTCTAGAGCAATACTTTTCAAATGTCAGTCTGTAACACAAATGGCAATCATAAGCCCCTCCCCCAGAGAGTCTGATTCATTTGCTATAAAGGATTCTCGGTTTGGACCAGCATTCCCAGGCGATTTTTAATAACTTATTTATTGTTGACACTATTACAGATGTCTCCCACTCCCTACCCCTTACCAACCTCCATCCAGCCCCAGGCCCAGTCCCTGCTTCCTGTGGCCATCACCACACCGTTGTCTGTGTCCATGGGCTCGGTATATGTATTCTTTGGCTAATCTCTTAACCCAGGTGATTTTTATGTAGGAGGTTCCTGGACATCACTTTGCTACACTGATCTGGGAATATATTACCCAGGTCATATTACCTAGTTTGAGAAAGACACCATTTCACAATCTAATAACAAATGAAAAGTTGTTACCTTTTGAGAATTACTCTCCTTATTCTTTTGACTTGAATATTCTAACAGCTTCCTGGATTGGGACAGAGATCTAATTCTTAATAGTATATTTAGAGAAAATATAATTCTGGTCATTTTTGGTAAGGGGAGTAGATAGGAAAAAGGTATATTTTCTTAGGTCAAGCATAAAGAAGACTGCAAGCTTAAAATGTATGAAATATGTTGGACTTTCACCAACAAGCTAAAATGGGAGACATCTGTAATACTGACAACAATTTTAAAAAAGGAAATCACAGATAGTTGCCAGATTTTCTCCTTCATCTTTCCATAAACTATGGCAAACTCACCACCACCACTGTCACTGCCATGATTATCATCATTAAAATTCATTTCCCATCCTTCAACTTATCTCCTGCATCCTATGTTAGCCCTATCTCAGTACATGGCATCTCTGACATAGGTATTATTTCTGACTCCTCTTTCTCATTCCCATATTAAATCCAAATGTAAATCTAATTAATGTGATTTCCAAAATACCTCCTAAATCTGACATTTCTCCTCATTTGCCCAGGAATCACACTAGATAAAATCATTACCATCTATCTTCTATACCACTGCAGTAGCCAACTGTTGTCTATGCATCCTCACTTAAACCTACTCCATTCCCTACAAAACAGCCAGGGTAAGATTTTCAAAACATTATCTGATTTTCATTCTCCAGCTTAAAATCTTTCAATGGCATATAATTTCCTCTGAATATTCTCCAAGTGCTTTAACATAGTCTACAAGACCCTATATTATTTTCTCTCATGGTTGTTCCCTAATTTAATTACCTTTCTCATCACTCTCTAAACTCCAACTACTAGTACACTGCCCTCTCCAGGTACTCTTTGCCACTTCAGGAACTTGGCACGTGCTGTCCCTTCTTTCCTTAAAGCTCAATCCCCCAACTTTTCACATCATTATTTCTCATCCTATGGGTTTTAATTTAAATGTCACCTCTTCAGAGCAGTCTTCCTTAACCATTGTACTTTAATTGGCCACTCCTTTCATTACTCTATATCATAGCCCCCTATTCATTGCCTCAGTAGCAACTATCATATGTTGTAATAATAATTTATTTATTTACTTGTTTACTATTTGTCTTCATAAATAGACTAAGAAGTACATTTGTCTTATTTAACATTTTTTACTCAGTGTCTTTCACAGTGTTTAGTAATAGCAGATGCTAAATAAACATTATTGATTGAATGCATAAATGAAAAAGCACCTCTCTTGGTGTGCTAGGTCTAAATAAGCCAACAAAGACATCATAGCACTCTCAGAAGTGCTATGATAAACAATAGTGATTGATAAATAGCAATGATAGAAACAAAGGAATAGGAAATTGGGTAAGTAAAAAACATTGATTAGTTAGTAGAACTAAATATTAATACATGCACAAGTAGAACATTATATGTATAGTATGAGCAGTAAGAGAAAGGAAAATATGAGAGTTTCAAATTTAGCCATAATACTTTCTTGATTTCAATCTAACAACTATTTTTTGCCTGCATGCTAAATGCTAGTCTCTATGTTAGGTTCTAGGGATATAAAGATGAATAAGACATGGAAGCTTCATAAGAACAGGTAATCTTGTCTGCTTTGTTAACTGCTGTATTCCTATGGGCCTAGAAAAGTGCCTGGCAAAAGTAAGTGTTCTATAAGTATTTGTGGAAGAAATATACCCAAGAAGGAAGGTATGAGCACTATCTCAAAGAACATCAGAGGAGACAGATTAAAAACAAATCCACTATGGCAAATTAAGATAAATACCTTAATAAATACAATAAAGTACAGAGAAAGCTTAGAGGAGGGAGTAGGCTCAGGGTAGACAGAAAAGGCTTTATTAAGAATCACCAGTGTAGGCTGGAATTTGAAAACTAGCAGAAATTTGTTGTGAATATTGGGATATGGAATTCTGCTGAAGGGGTTATCCATGCAGGGAATAGCATATGCACAGATGCATAAAAGACTAAAACAGCATTCTATATTCAGAAAATTCTAAATTATTTGGTATAGCAGGGGCACAAAATGAGAATGGAAAAACAGTAGAATATAAAGGTGAAGAAAAAATAACAATGATTTAGAACTTTTAAATGCCATTAGGATAGTTAGATTTGTACGCTATTTTTGGCAACAGGACTACAAAATGGAGGGTGGTGCCAAATCCAGAGACAGATAGATCAGGAGATTATCACAATAGCTCACAAACAAGAAAATTGAGATTCAAATTTCTAGTTGATTTTCTCAAGGTTACTTAACTGCTTATCTATCGAATCCAAGTTTTGAGTTTAAGTTCAGTGCACTGGATTCTAGCACTAGATTCTTCCCAATGTATTATTTAAATCATATGTGATCTTTGAAGGTCAGATGAAAATGCTTAAAACTGTTTCTACAGGCCACCAGATGCCTGAATATTTCCAATTCCTTTTTACATCCAGTGTTATATAGTTAGTACTTATTTTCAAGTAACCCTTAATTTTACTTAATAATGTCCCAAAGCACAGGAGTAGTGATGCTGGCAATTCAGATATGACAAAGAGAAATCATAAAGTGCTTCCTTTAAGTACAAAAAAGTAATATACTAGTGGACTAGTGCACAAAATTCATTAACATTAAAAGGGAATTAGAGGAAATATTTTCATATTGCTATTTGCCCTTTCTCTATAATAGAAGTGTCAGAGATGAAAGAAAATTAGTAAAATGTATATAAAAATCTCCCTCCTGTCAGAGTCTGGGGCGTGCTGTGGGACCCAGAGTCAAGTCCCTGCCCACCTGCACATGCCTCAAAATTGCACAAGACCCAGACCCAGCTGGCCTCATGCTAGTAAGCCCTGCAGGGTGGGGGGTATAGCCTCAGGTCCCCTGGCCCCAGTGCTGGGGAGGGAGGCATGGCGTCAGGTCCCCTGACCCCAGCATGATGGCATGACAGTGTGAAGGTGTGATGATCATTTGCATATTAGCTCTTTATCATATAACACACACACACACACACACACACACACACACACACACACACTAGTGGCTCAGTGTACAAAATTTATGCACATTAAAAGGGGATTAATTAGAGGAAATATTTTAATATTGCTATTTGCCCTTTCTCTATAATAGAAGTGTCAGAGATTAAAGAAAATTAGTAAAACATATATGAAAATGTTTCTCCTGTCAGAGTCTGGGTACACCATGGAACCCAGAGTCAAGTCTTCAACCACCCACATGCACCTCAAAATCGCTCAAGACCCAAACCTGGACAGCCCCACTTCATTGGACTAGATCCAGACCTGGCCGGTCCCACCCTGTCAAGCCCTGCCAGGTGGGGGGGGGTGCAGCCTCAGGTCCCTTGGGTGCCAGGGGGGTAGGGGGGCACGGCCTGAGGTCCCCCATCAAGCCTTGCTGGGTGGAGGGAGTGGCCTGTGATCCCCCAGCCTGGCACTGGGGCAGAGGGCACAGCCTGAGGTCCCCTGGCCTGGGGCCAAGGAGGGAGGCATGGCCTGAGGTCCCCCGGCCTGGCACCAGGGAAGAGGGTGCAGCCTGAGTTCCTTTGGCCTGGTGCCAGGGTGGGGGGAGCAGCCTGAGGTCTCCTGTCAAGCCCTGTGGGTGGAAGGCACAACCTGAGGTCCCCTGTCAAGCCCCTTGCAGGAGGTGGGTGGGCGAGCAGCCTCAAGTCCCTGCTGATTGCTACTTAAGGCTCGTTATGGGAACTTAGCCTCAGCTGTGGGTGCAAATTGACCAGAGTAATGGTCAATTTGCATATTCCCTCTTTATTATATAGGATATATATAATCACAATTATAATCCTTCAATATCAATAATACTACAGATGTTGAAATATAGTAATTCTGCTTTTTAGAGATTTCAACTAGATATTAAGGACAGCTAATGTTTTGCCCACTTTACTAGATAATCTTTTCTTCTGACCAACATGCTTCACAGACCTCATCTGAAATTACTATAGTAAGTCTCCAGATCACTTTTACATATCATAGGAGACAGGATTTTATTGATTATCACATTACATTTCAGTGACTAGAAAATATTTAAAATCTTTTCTGTCAACATAATGCTAGACATGTTACCAAAAAAATGTTATTTTCCCTCAGAATTCCCACTAGTGAAATATATAGTCACAATGCTTAAGAAGAAGATTTCCAAAATGGAATTGGCAGTGTTTTTTAAATGTAGAAGCATACACAGTTTCATAAAGATATGGAGAAGAATTTGAGGGTCTGGGAAATGTCTTGTGGTTAAACTATAAAAATGAAATAGAATAAAAGTCTCCTGGGTTAAATTCTTGGAAGTGTCACAATTTCTGTAACATTCTGAGCAGCATTTAACTCTTATTGTGCTTTACTGTGCAGTCTAAATTAATTGAACTTCTTAAAATGTTAGAGCACAAAGGGAATTAGGCAATACGAATGGGTGTGGGTGTGGGAAAGTGGGTGTGTGTGAGGGTGTATCATCACTGTACATCAATCACCTAGCCCTACACTGTGTTCCTGAAGTTAGTCAGTCAGTAGGCTGCATTTGCAACTACAAGCAGTCCTCCATTATCTGGGAGTGGACAATCTCAAATTTCTCTTTGCAGGCAATTGACAAGACCTATATTGAGGGAATTTGGGAATAGGAAAATGATGTGTGCAAGCAATAACAGGATATGTGTGCTTGTGTATATCTACTAAACAGGTGCCTTTACATATTCCAAAACTAGATAAAATAACATTTTTATTATGAAGTATTCTGCCCCACTGCATTGACTCAACACACACAAATAGGATATTTTTAAAAATCATGTGACAACTTCTAAGGCACAAAATATGTCAATACTGCTTCAGTTTATTAAACAAAACCCCAAAGCACTAAAATAATTCCCATATCTCCTATAAAAATAACTTAATTTATACTCTATAATATAATATTAACTGGTCTCATTCTTAGCCAATATTGAAACTGCAGGCCTTGAAGGAAAAATAATTTCTTGAGTTTATCAGCAACATAAATAAGATTTACTCCCAGATTCTATTAAGTCATACATACATATTGCAGATAAGAGAAACATGCTTCATAATTTAAGTGCGGCAATGCTTCTGTTTTGATATTATCATAAAGAAATTACTTTTGTTCATAGTGTTATCTGACCTTCATGCAGAAAGTGATTAAAATGTTTTCCCCCTACAACAATGACAACTATAAATGAAAGTTGAAATGAAATATATGGCCTAACATCACTGTATAGGAGCTATTCTGTTTTAAAAAACCACCATTACAGAAAAAAAAACTAAGAAAGCTCATTTCTTTTTCTACAATCAACACAATTGTCTTTTTACACAAAGGATATTTCATCATTCATGACAGCAAGTTGTCACTTCTAGGGACAGCTTTGGTATAGCTTGGTATTTTATACAACATTCATAAATATTATTTATATCAAAATGGCTTGTGACTTACTCCTAGGACAAATTTGGAAATGATGTGATAGGTTATAGTTTATTACGTATGCATACTAGGTGAGAACAGAGGTTCACTGGTGGGGCTTGTTCCTTTTGAGTTTCTATAGCTTTTTGTTGCTGATGGAGGTTGAGAGAAATGGGAGCATGTAGATACTCAAGCCTCTCCTTCTTTGCTATTTAATGCTAGCCTGATACTAATATCATTTGTGTTTTCCTGAACAATTGAAAATCACAGGAGACATAGGTTAATCAGACTGTCTCAACTCATAAAGCAGAGAGAACAGAAGAAGGTAAGATGGTTGCTAGATAGCCCAGAATAATTTCAGACATTTGTCTTGTAATATGTAGAACATACTTATTTATTTTTGTATATGTGTGTAGAAGAGTCCTGAATCCCCCCCCAAATCACTAACATTATGGAAAATTTCTTTGTCCGAGACTTTTTCCAGAATATTGGTCAATGTGCTCCATAACCTCTATGTTAAGGACACTCAATGGGATTAGAGGAAGCAGCATAAACAAAAACATCTCATAGATAGTAATTTAAAGCACAGCATTAAGTGCCTTTAAAACTGTGAGGCAACTAAGTAGTGATTTACAGCAATCTATCTCTATGAAAACAAGTTGGAGAACATAGGCCAAAAAGGATCTGTGTGAGATCACACAGATAGTCAGAGGCAGAACCCAGCTTAGAATGCAAGTCTCCTGACCAATAGCCCAGCATACTTTTGACACACTTGATCATGCTGAGATACAGATCACAAATTGTCTCTCTTGATATGTGATATATTTTTCAAATCCACAAGAAGCACATACACTAGTGTTCCTTTCCTGATCATTGCTGGTACAGGATTTAGATGAGGAAAGAAGGAATATGATTTAGAGCTCCTATCATCTTTTTGAGAAAGTTTTATCTAGAAAAGAACAATAGTTCATTCATTCAAGAAGTAGAAATTTTCAAATGAATATTATCTAAAGCCTTATGGTAAAATATTCAAAAGTAGTCTGATAAGTCTGTCAAAGATAAAGACCCAATTCAGGCTAATATGGGTGATAGACTAGGATCTTAATTAGAATTTACTTTTCTTTCTATTGTGAATGCTAACAGTTTGTTTGAAATAAAGCCTCCTATCTTCATTAATGTCTGTGAGCAAATGATAACTTGCTAAAATTCCAGAGAGTCTATTATTTCACTCTAGGAATAAAGGCCGAATCTGATAACTTGTATCAAAGTAGACGGTATTATTAAGGCAAGTATGTGGTTCACTTTTACAACACAAAATGTGGCAGATTATTAATTTTCTTTTTCTTTTAAAAATATTTTTAATTTTAAGTCTTTTAATCTGTTGGCCAGATCCTGATTCATGGAATTGCTAGTAGTTTGTCTTTCCTGACATTATTAGCCCTCTTTGAGACTTAAACATAACAAACAATATTTACTAATAATTACTAAAAAATCTCTATGTCAAAAATTAGGGAAAAAACCAATTTTAAACAGATTTCTGCTGCATTTAAAAACAATGGACTTTCAATTATTATCTTCCCTTATTTTAAACTAGGAGCCCCGTGCACAAAAATTTGTGTACTCGGGAGGTCCATCAGCCCAACCTGTGCCCTCTTGCAGTCTGGGACCTCTCTGGGGATGTCCACCTGCTGGTGTGCCTGGACAGCCTGGGTGAGGGGCTGATGGCTGTTTGCAGGATGGTCAAGCCCCCAGTAACATCCCTCACCCCATTGGGGTGGGGCCAGCAAGGGTGATGGGCTGATGACTGTTTTCAGAATTTCAGTCTGCCCACAGCTCCCATTGACCCAATGTCCCAGCAAGGCTGAATGGATGCAGGTTCTGGGGTTTATCTTCTATAATTGATACACTGTTCCTTTAAGCCGGGGCCTACTAACGAAACCTCCTCTCTGCTTCAGCTCTGGCTTCTATAATGAAACAATGTTTAATTAGAAGTCAGGCCTGGCCTGCTGTTTGCTTCAGCTCCTAGGATTGAAACATTTGTTGCAAATATGATGTTCCCTGGAGTAGAGAGAAGCCCAGGAGGCCGGCAAACAGTTTCACTCCTGCTGCAACGGATGCTGCCTGTTTACTCAGGTCCCTGAGTACCAGCCTCCATGTTGGCTGGGTTAATTTGCATACAGTCACTCTGATTGGCTGGTGGGCGTGGCTTAGGCATCCCAAAGAAATGGTTAATTTTAATATTACTCTTTTATTAGTTAGGATTCCTAGCACTAACATTGAGGTTGAGCCTGGATGTATCCTGGACCATAAGAATGTACAAGTGTCAGATAACTCCACAAAATGCCATCTTTTACACATTTTTCAGAAAGTTGTTGAACTGAAAAGAAACAGGGATTAAGAATTGGAGAAGATGAGAAGCATAAGCGAGTGTGTGTGTGTGTGTGTGTGAGAGAGAGAGAGAGAGAGAGAGAGAGAGAGAGAGAGAGAAGGGGGCAGGCATTAAGCCATATAGAACTTAGTGGTTAGTAAGTTTTAAATATGCTATAGAGACCTAGAATATCACTACAACTGGAAAGTTCCATTTCTACAATGAGCAGAGAGCTAAGTGTTGTGCAGCATGGGCTAAAGACAAATGAAGATTCAGAATTCCTCAAAATCCTCATTTTTCTTTTTTCAGGTATTATAGAATAGAAATGTATTTAATGAAATCAAATAAAATGTGTGTCAATGAAAAGAAAAAAATCACCGGGTTCATTAAGCACCAGTCACATAATGAATGTGTAGTATGAACTCGAAGCAGTCCAGCTTCCTTTTTTCTGCAGTTTTCTTATGGCTATTGGCTGCTAAGCTCAGGTGATTAGAGCACAATGCTAATGACTCAAGGGTCAAAGGTATGATTTCTATTGTCAAAGGTTCTCTTTTCAGTTCTATGGCTTGAGACCACACCCCCTGCAGCCACCTTACAATCCAATGTCCTTGACAAGGAAGTAGGGAATGTATATATCTGTGCTAATTTCTTATTGTGATAGAAAAAATACTTTATAGTTTGTGCCTTTTTTCCCACTCAAAGTGAGTCAGTGGCATTGTGTGGTGTGGGCCATTCCAATAGTATCTTGGAAGTCTTAAAAGATTATTGCAGTAGATAACTGCAATAAAGAAGGAGTGTGTCTTTAGTTGCTATAACAAAATATCATAGGTTGGGTGGGTTAAACAACAGAAATGCATTTCTTACAATACTGGAGGTTGGAAGTCCAAGATCAAGGTGCCAGGAGGTTTGGTCCCTGGTAAGAGCCCTCTTCTTGGCTTATAGCCTTCTCCGTATATCCACACATGGTGAAGAGAGGGGTGGAGAGAAAAAGGAGAGGGAGGGAGGGAGGGAGGGAGGGAGGGAGAGAGGGAGGGAGGGAGGGAGAGAGAGAGAAGAGAGAGCGAGGAGAGAGCACTCTAGTCTCTCTTCCTCTTCTCCTAAAGTCACAAATCCTATCATGGGGCCCTTGCCATCAGAACTCATCTAAGCCTAATTACCTTCCAAAGCCCTACCTCCAATAATACCGTCTACTAAGGTTTAAACATATATGAATTGAGGGAGACCCAAAAATTCAGTCCATAACAGGGTGCTAACATGACTCCTCTGCAGTAGTATTTGCCAATGGGTGCTTTTCAGACCATCTGCATTTAAATTACCTGGACTTTTAGTTAAAATGCACATTCTTGGGCCCCTACCACAAGATCTAGAGTAACAGCACAATTTCTAGGAGTGGGGCTTGTAGTTTTATTTTTAATAAGTTCTGTTTCCCAGATGACATTAAAGTTTGAGAGTCACTGCCTAGAACAGGAGTTCTTAACGAAGAGGTGGTAATCAGAATCCCCAAGGAATTCTGTTAGAATGTACATGCCTGTACTACAGCTCCAGGTATAATGAGTCAAAATTTCTTTTGGGGGTAGACTTTGTATGTGTGGCAATGACAGTGGAAGATAGTTTCTATGATGCTAGCAAACAAAGTGCTGTCCTAAACCCTTTATATGCACTATTTAATCCCCACAACCCTTTGAGATATGTACCATTATTCCTCATTGTGCATGGATGATACCTGGGGCAAGCTCACAAGTGACGTGACTTAGCCAGAATCACAGAGCTAATACATGGTGATCCTGCGGTGGTGCATCTTTGGTGGAGTACTACTGCCCTAGAGATTTTGGAGGGATTACTTCAGGGCCACCACATTTTAAAATGCTCTGATACTCTCACATGACAAGGCTTACAGAGCCTGAAAGCATGCTGGCCTTTCCTTTACTGTGATCAGAACTGGGGAGCTGTTTTTCAACTATCTAAGAAGGGTTAACCCTCAAACAAAAAGAAGAGAACTAAAAAAAAGAAGAGGAATACAAAGTTCTTAGTCAAATACTTACAGTCCTACTCAGTAGAGAGAAAAAAAACAACAGGAGAAAAATTGCTTTTAGAATTAAGACAAGAAAAAAGGTTAAACTCAAACTCCAGATTTTTCCAAATCAAAAGAAGTGGGAGGCCCGTCAGAAACAACAAAATGCTTTGGGTTAAATTAAAAATTAATGCTGATATGATAACCAAAATGCTTGACTTTATAGCCCAAAGAAAAGTCCTGTGGGTGTTCAGAGAATCTGCTTGTGACCTGACAGCTGGCCACTTCAGAAGGTGAAATTTCACATTCCTAACAGCAGTGTAGCATAGTAGCAATAATTTAAGAGCTGGGAGGAACCACATACACTGCAAATTTAGACACTTGTAAGCAACATCTCTCAAAATACTGACCTGAGAAATTGGTTTATTAAAACTTAGGTTGGGGTGGGAGGAGAAATAGTATTTTAAAGGCAAAACAATCTACTGGGGATATCTGAATGGAAGAGCCAAAAGAGGAAGAGGAAAGAAAAATATGTGCACCAGTATCTACTTTAGCTACTTTTCTCAAACCATAGCTCACTCTGTGCTGCTTTAGCACCATTTGTATCAGAATTTCCCTTCCCTCCCCCACTTACAAACCTTCTCATGTGCAGCACTTCTAATTAACTCCCAAATCTCCTAGTTCTACTCTTCTGCCAAAGTTTTAGCTATACCTGCAACATAGAGAGCCACAAAACACCAATAGAAAAACAAAGCAAAACACATTGATATAACCTCTAACCATATTCAGGATTAGTGTGTTGATTGAACCTCACCATGACCTCCACAGTGGAAGGTGGCCCTGCCACTGGTCCATTTTATTATATTCTTCTGCCAACCTCTCATTTCACTTGTCTTCATTGTAATCCTTCTTCCACTTCACCTCCTATGTAAACACCCATGTTTTGTTATAACTCCTACATTTGATAAACCATTCATTTTATGGAGATTACAAGTTAAATATATAGTCCTGCATGTTTGTACTTCAGGCCTCCATACTTTACAATGTCAATAAGAGAGATCCATTAATTTATTGTTTTGTGTTTGGTAGGGTAGTCATATAACATTCTACATATATTTAGTTCTCCAGAATGTAGCTTAATCAATATGGTGCCTCAGGCAACATGAAATACTAAAGGAAACATAAAAATAATATTGTCAGACCAAAAAATTTTATGTCCACTGGTGGGAGTTTAACTGTTTTGGAGACTGCAGAAGGCATATATATTTAGAAGATTATAGTAAAGTCAATTATAAGAAAGAGACAAAACGAAGTATATAAAAGGTATTGGGGGAGAAAGAAGTCTGTGCTGAAGACCCCAAGGCAGGGACTTCTAGGTTCTAATCCTTGCCTGCCAACCTTGAGCACTACAGTGGTTTCAATAATATTTTATACTTCTGGGTGTTATTAGACATTTATAAAGTGAATGCATCACATAGTGAAACCTGTAGTATCACATTGAGCCAACCAGTGACCTTCTTTGTGTCTCAGTTTTGACACCTGCCAAGTGAGGTGGACAGTTAAACTACTTGCCTTTACTTGCTTTAGAGCCCTGATTTCAATACCATGCTCTGGGTTATCTCAAAGGGCTATTCTGAGGCTCAAATGAAATATTCAAAATGTAAGGGCTATAAAAGTTTTAAAGTGCTATATAAATGTAAAAGTGTTTTAAATTATGCCTCTCCAAATATAACCAACAACTTGCACTCATCTCCAAAACAAAGCAAATGGGCTCTGGGCTTCCATTTCCAATTTAGTCCCAAAACATAGGAATTTTCTTTGTTCCAATTATCAAAAAGAGCAAACAGTTTAAATTATAATCTTTATTAATAAGATTCTAAGTCATTTATAAATGCTGGGTACATATGTGGCTAGCCCAATATTTTCACTGCTTGTGGGCCCCCTTACTAGTGTTTACTTTGAAGACTAATGAAAATAATAGGAAAGTTGAAACTGAGCAAAATTATATTAAAACTAGAGGCCTGGCACATGAAAATTCATGCACTTGAGGGGGGGGGTCCTCAGCCCAGCCTGCCCCCTCTCACAGTCCAGAAGCCCTCAGGGGCAGGAGGCAACCTTGTGATCAGGGAAAGGTGACACCCCATCACACCTCTGCTGCTGCCACTGCCGGCAGCACAAGCTTCAGCTGGCCCTGGTTACCTGAGCCTCGGGTGGCTCTGGGTGGCTGAGCAACTGCCATCCAAGACTTGCCTGCACCTCAGGCTGGCCCTGGGCGGCTGGGGGCCTGAGAGGACTGGGGGACTCCAGAGGTAGGTCGGCCTGGCCTTGCTGCATGCCTGTTGCCCTGGCGGGGCTGAGGTGACTAGATGCCTCTTCTGGCTATGAGCACTACCATCTTTGTGGGTGTGGCAGTCAATTAGCATATCTTCTCCTTATTGGCTGTGGGTGCCACCATCTTTGAGGGCAGGGAAGCAATTACCATATTTCCTCCTTATTGGCTGTGGGTGCCACCATCTTTGAGGGTGGGGCAATCAATCAGCATAGTCCCTCCTTATTGGCTGTGGGTGCTTCCATCTTTGTGATGGCATGAGGGTCAATTAATGTATTCCCTCTTTATTATATAGGATTCAATCTCTATCCTGCAGTGGTTTGTATGAAGGAGGGATACCTTCCTATATGCTTCTAATCTCTTCACATGGGTTATATAGCAGCTATTAGTTAGCTGCTTTAGCATGTGATTGATGTTTAAGTATTTAAAATCCATGTGGTGCATGCCTATGTGTATGTAACAGGGGCTGAATCTGCATACTCACCTCAGTAACACTGGGATCTAAAGGCAATCCCAGAATCCTGTTTGTATGAAGGATACTAACTAGGACCTTTCCAGATCCCCAAGAGAAACAATGCAGAAGACATTCTATCATTGAACAAATATCCAGGGTTGGGGAGGAGTTAAGAGATCAACCGAAGGACTTGTATGTATGCATATAAGCATAAACAATAGACACAAGACACTGGGGGGTAGGGGAGGAGGGGAGAAGGTCAAGGGGGAAAAATGGAGACTTATTTAACACTCTTTGTAATACTTTAAGCAATAAAACAAAATTGAAAAAAAAGAATAAATGCCACACACTAATTGTTGGGAACACATAGATGGAAAAAAAAGATGCCCCTTTCTTAACAGTCCATATATTATAAAATAGAGAGAGAAACAATAGTCAACTCCCATGACACTAAGACATATTTCAGAATAAAGAAAGGAAGGTAAAAAAACACCCAAACCTTTCCTTGGTTGGCAGTAGGGGGAGCTATACCCTGGGAAGACAGGGAATTTAAAGGATATACAGGTACTTGGGATTTTTATTAGTCAATTTAAAGGATACCATTTTCTAAGTAATATTAGGGACATTCTACTTATTTTGAAATATCTTTTCAAAGTATTCACACTCTGCAGCTATTTATACAATTCTAAATTTGGATAAGGCTGAGAGCCACCATACACCCCTGCTGCAGTTTGTTAACGGACATAAACACTTGAAAGTAATTAAATGAGTGCAACAAAGGTTTATATACTATTGACCAACTAGCCCACAGGATGGACCTCTAAGACTCATCCAAAATGGTGTGCAAAAAGTGATTTAAAATGTATGTGCATAAAAAAGAGACTGATAAAACTGGCATGAGTTTGATTTTTTTCATTTACATTAAGCATTGCTATACTTTCTTCCAATTTACTGAACAGGTAATAAGCAAGTAATCTTACAACTTTTTCAAATATATATACTAGAGGCCCAGTGCATGAAATTCATGCACAGAGTGGGGGTCCCATCAGCCTGGCCTGCACCCTCTTCAATCTGGGACCCCTTGGGGGATGTCCAACTGCTGGTTTAAGCCCTGCTTGTTCAGTTGCTGGGTCATCCCTCACTAACCCCCCTGCTGGCCTAGTCATAGGCAGCCATCTTATGAGGGTGTGAGGGTTAATTTGCATATTACCTCTTTATTATGTAGGACATCTATTTCCACCCCCCACAATAATCCCAAAGAATCTAATTCAATAAATCTTGGGGCTGAGGCCCCAAGGCAAGTACCCCAGCTAATCCCAACACATAGAAAAGTTTGAGAGTTATTGATCTAGTCCAACCTTCCCATTGTACAGAGGATGAAATTTAGAGCTTGCATGGGGAAGTTATATGCTCAAATCCCAGAATATGGTAGAGATAGAGTCGCAGAGATCTGAGGTTACAAATCTCAATATAGCATCTTCCATTACCTCAGTATTCTCCTTTACCACATTTCCATCTTTTCCTGGTGAATATATACCTTTCTCAGAGACCTCTTTGATAAGTGCTCAATAAACAGTACCTATCATCTTTTTTTGGGGGAGGGGCTTGTGTTAACTAGATAACAAAATGGTCTCTTATTTTAGCACTGTTTTCTAAGTGGATAAAGTAACAAATATAGGCCCAAGAAGATAATACCAGATTCAGAAAGAAGGTATCTGTGGTCCCTGACCCAAATGTTGAAAAAGAGCCTAACTAGAAACTGTCTTTTACCATGGACTTTCAGTGGCCAAAGGAGCTGTGTAATAACATTTCCTACCCAAGGTTCTGAACCCACTTTATAAATCTACTGTGATCTATTTAAAGAAGCCAGGACTTCTGAAAGAAAAACAGTTTCTGCCAAGTTTTCTATCAGAAGGAAATAAAGTAGGTGAGCTTCAGCCATGACTAAAAGCTAATAGAAATTTTTCTAAGTGCAAGTGGATATGCCTATCAAAAAGTTAGACTCAGTGTTAACCCATTGCCATGAAATAGTGAAGAAAATCACAGGAGCCTTTTAAATTTTTCTTTACATTTTTTAAATTATAAAAGTAGTGATTTGTTATAATGAATCAAACAAAACAGAAGTGAATAAAAAAAAGTACACAATTCTTCCCTCTTCTGATGTTCCTCCCCAAATGTATCAATTTGGAATCACATATCTATACTAATAATAGGGGAATATGCAAATTTGTGGGGACACCCTCACACAACCACCAAACAGCAGGCTGCTTGGGGTGACCAGGCCAGCAGGTGGGGCAGTGAGGGATGACCAAACAACCAAACATCACGCTGTGTGGGGCAACCAGTCTGACAGGGGGGTATTGAGGGACAACCAGGTTGGCATGGGAGGCAGTTGGGTGCGACCAAGCTGACAGGGGGTGGGTAGTGAGTGGCGACCAGG
>PVJC01026931.1:0-23646 GCA_004026665.1 Murina feae | reverse complement strand
TTGATTTGCATCTCTCGTATAATTAGTGACTTTGAGCATGTTTTCATATGTCTTTCTGCTTTCTGTACGTCTTCTTTTGAAAAGTGTCTATTTAGGTCCATTGCCCATTTTTTGATAGGATTGTTTATCTTTCTTTTGTTAAGTTGTATGAGTTCCCTGTAAATGTTGGATATTAAACCCTTGTCAGTAATATCATTGGCGAATATGTTCTCTCATGCAGTGGGCTTTCTTGTTGTTTTGTTGATGGTCTCCTTTGCTGTGCAGAAACTTTTTATTTTGATGTAGTCCCACATGTATAGCCTCTTTATCGAGGTATCTGATAAGGCCTTTGGCTTATTTTTTAAATTGAGTTGTTTGCTTTCTTATTGTTGAGTTTTAAGAGTTCTTTGTATATTTTGGATTCCAGTCCTTTATCAATTGTGTCTTTTGCAATGTTTTCTCCCAGTCTGTGACTTGTCTTCTTATTCTCTTGACATTGTCTTTCCCATAACATTTTTAATTTTGATGATGTATAGCTTATCAAGAATTTCCTTCACTGATTGTGCCTTTGGTGTTGTCTCTAAGAAGCCATTCCCATAGCCAAGTTAATCCAGATTTTCTCTCTAGGAGTTTTATAGTTTTGCATATTACATTTAGGTGTATTACCCATTTTGAGTTTATTTTTGTGAAAATGTGAGGTCTATGTTTAGATTCATGTTTTTACATGTGGATGTCCAGTTTTCCAGCACCATTTGTTGAAAAGATTATCTTTGCTCAATTGTATTATTTTTCAACCTTTATCAAAATCAGTTGGCTATATTCATGTGGCTCCATATCTGGGCTCTCTGTTCTGTTCCATTGATCTATTTGTTTATTATTTCCTCAGTACCACACTGTTTTGCCTACTTTAGCTTTAGAGTAATCTTGAAGTCAGGTAGTGTCAATCCTCCAACTTTGTTCTTCTCTTTAATAGTGTATTGCCTATTTTGGGTCTCTTGCCTTTCCACATTCACTCTGGAATCAGTTTGTTAATATCACAAACTTACTTGCTAGGATTTGAAACGAGATTGCATTGGATCTGTAAAGCAAAATGGGAAGAACTGATATCTTTAGAATATTTAGTCTTCCTATTCATGAATCTGGAATCTATCTCCATTTATTTAGTTCTTTTATTTTATTCATCAGAATTTTGTACTTTTCCTCATATAAATCTTGTGTATATTTTGTTATATTTAACATAAATATTTCATTTTGAGGAGTGCTAATGTAAATGGTATTGTGCTTTTAATTTCAAATTAAACTCACTCATTTCTGGTATATAGGAAAGCAAATGACTTTTGTATATTAATCTTGTGTTGTGAAACCTTGTTATAATCATTTATCAGTTCCAGTAGTTTTTTGTTGATTCTTTGGATTTTCTACATAGAAAAATCATATCATCTATAAACAAAGACAGTCATATTTCATTCTTGCCGATCAACCTGTATACATTTTATCTTTTTTGTTGTCTTATTGCAGTAAGAAGAACTTTTAGTATGATGTTGAAAAGGAGTGATAAGAAGGGACATCCTTGTTTTCTACCTAATCTTAGTAGGAAAGCTTAGAGTTTCTCATCATTAAGTATGATGTTAAGTAGGTTTTTGGAGAGATTTTATTTATCAAGTTGAGGAAGCCTATATGAATAGGCTTACTAGAGTTTTTATCATGAGTGGGTGTTGAATTTTGCCAAATGATAGTTTTGCCTTTATTGATATAATCGTGTAATTTTTCTTGTTTAGCCTCTTGATATGTTGGATTCTATTAACTGATTTTTAGATATTGAACTAACCTTTTATACCTTTGATAAATCTCACTTGGTCATGTAAATAATTCTTTCGATACATTGGATTTGATTCTTCTAGTAATTATTTCAGTCTATTTCTTGCTTGTAGTTTGTTGAAAGTCTGGGAGCCTTTTTTCATTTCACACCATCTGTACCTTTTAATCAAAGCTAGAAATTATAAAATAGTTCTTAAGACCTGTTAGGGTGTTCCTCTGAATATGGGGGTTCTCCTTAGATCTCTGCTGGGTAGCCCTATCTCTATTTCTGTTTCCTACTGAATAGCTGAAGGATTCATAAGTCACATCCTGAACCTCTTCAAGGAGCCTTTTGTGTGACTGAATGTTCTGACCTGCTTTCTGGACCTTCTAAGACACTAATAAAAGGTTGTGCAGACACATCCTTCGTCTTCTCTCCAAAGCCTGCTTTACTGACACCGAATCCCCCAGTTAGGCTTCATTGGCAATATGAACAGGCTGAGAATTCCCAACGTCATCGAACCCTTGTTCCTTTCAGTAGCAGGAACAAGGGCTTGGATGGTCATCTAAACTTTTCCTCTCACGCTGTCACTAACTTCTTGCAGGTGCTGCCCACTGACCAATTCCAAAGCCATATTCACTTTTTTTTTTTTTTTTTTAGAATTTGTTCTAGCAGAACATTTACTGTTGCCAAAACCTATATTTGTCTCCTATGGCTACTGTAACAAATTAACACAAAGTGGCTTAAAACAACAGAAATTTATTATCTTATAGTTTTAATAGTTAGAAGTCTAAAATGGGTCTCACTATACTAAAATCAAGGTGTCAGCACAGCTGTCTTCCCTTCTGGAGGTTCTAAGATAAAACCCATTTTCTTGCCTTTGTCAGCTTCTAGAGGCTGTCTGCATCACTTGGCTCATGGTCCCCTTCCACCTTCAAACTAGTCAAGGTCAAGCATATCTTTCTCATATTGTAAGACTCTGACTCTGACTCTCTGACTCTGACTCTTCTGCCTCATCTTCCCTATTTAAGATCCCTTGTGATTACATTAGGCCCATCCTGATAACCCAGGATAATCTCTATATCTCAAGGTCATCTTATTACCAACATTAATTCTATCCTCAACATTAATTTCCCTATGCTGTGTAATATTCAGATTTCAGGATTTAGAATGTGGACATCTTTGGGAGTCATTATTCTGCCCACCAGACTTACACTAACTCATTTATTCCTCTTAACAATCCTGTAAGGTGGGAATTATGATTACCTTTATATTGCTGATGAGAAGAAGACTCAGAGATGTTGAGTCACATGTCCAAAGCTACTATGTGTGGAGTTCACCGTAGAACTGTAGTTCGGATAACTGGAATGGTGAGTCAATGTTTTTTCTCCCGAGGCCGTGACTCGCTGAAGACTAAACTTGCGGACCAGAAGATTTAAGCAAAAGCGTAGAAAATGTATTACAGGCAGATTCAGACTCCCAGCATGGGGAGGAGGCCCAAATAACGGGTTGCCAGTGAAATTTAGTCTAGAGTTATATTTGCTACAAGCCTGCTCTATATCTACCTGTGTAAGCCACCTGATTGGTTCCCTCAGTTGTTTTGGCCTAGCAACAAACCTGAACTTTCCTGTTCCTGCACATCAGTTCACCTTATTGTTGCCCACCCTTCCTAGTTTCGCATGCCTCCCACTCTAAGACCAAAAATATTCTCTTATTTCTGCATGGTTGGTATCCTGTGATTAGACTTGCTCAAACTGTTGTGTCTGCCCTGCCTATGTTCTATTTGCCTTTGTTTTCTATTGGACCTCTGCCCTGTCTGTCTGTGTGTCAAGCTTACTCCTCTCAGTCCTATAGCTAAATTTGTATAATAGGTATAAATATCCCTCTCTTAGAGAAAACTACAGTCCTCCTCAAGTCCTCTCTTTCAGTCTTTACCAGCATACCTTTGAATATTTAAGGCAGTCATGGACAATAGCAATGCTTCTGCTGGTGTTTGGGTTTATGAGGAAATCTAAGAATTTATATATCTTCCTCAAGTTGCTATAGTATTCCAGATTACTAGTTTTCATAGAACCAAGAAGTGCACTGAGTAGATGAGAAGGCCCACACCTGATGAAAGTCTATCCTCAAATAGATGATGAAATAAGTGGACACCTTGACTGCTCAGTTGGAAGGAGATAAAAACAGATTGATCGAAAATAAATTGACCAAAGCAACTATTTAGTTGAAAGTGAATCTTCTGGTACTTTTGGTTCATTATAATGGAAGTCCTGGTAAATTTTTATGTGTTACTTAAGAAACTTCCAATTTTCCCCACTTTTTTTTTTTTTTGGCTTTTAAAAATTTCTCACTTATTTTGCATCTCTTTTTAAATCATTTATAATAAAAATAAATTTTGGAAGCAAACTCAATGTTCAGCACCAGTAAAGTTAGTGTGGTCCAGTTAATACTATTTACTCAGTGCAAATAAATTATAAAATATAAACTACTGATGAAAAAAAGAATAATTTTCCACCAATTTCCACATTTGTAAACACTAATAATTAAACAAACAGGTAAAATTGCTTGAAAAATAGAAATTTAAAAAAAGTTGAAAAATTTATAAACTTTTCTTTCAATGTTTTAAATATTTTTTATTTTATTACAATCATAGAAAAAGTCAGAAATATAGACATAAAAGATGTATTTCTATATTTACATAATAGAAAAATTAGAGATACAGACAAGCAGAAAAAAATATACATCTATCATTCCATTCTCATCGATGACCAGTTTATTAACTCCCTAGTAAATTTCTTACAGATACTTTTTCTAAATTACACATTATGTGTCATATATATATATATATATATATATATATATATATATATATATATGCATATATGATGTGGGGAAGCATGGGACTTGTTTGTAAAGTTTGTAAGGAGGAAGTTCTGAGAAAAGGGAAGTGTGCTGAAGGCCACCCACCTTGTTTATTGGAATTCCAACTTAGGGGAGTGCTAAAGGTGGTACCCCTAATTATTTCTTGGCCTTTCCAAACAAGTCTATGCATGTGCAAACCCCTGGGTGTTTACTGGAATCCTCATGTTTAATCTTTGAGTGCTCTTGTTTAAAGGACACTACAAACACATATGTCCTCCCAAGATTACTTACCCTGCTGATTATATCTTAAAGATAAACTTTATCTCCAACTGCTATTACAGTAAAAGCCTAATGAGGCAGGCGATTGAGGCTGTCTGCTTCCTTTAGCCAGGCAATCCCTTAGCCCTCTTTTTTACAGCAAACATTGTGTTGCAGTAATCCATTCATCCGTGGCTCAGGATCTGCTGGTCAGCCCCAGCAATATATTATACTTGTATTATATGTTATTCTCAATAGAATCATGCTGTTAAAAAGTACTTTGTAACCTGCTCTTCAAGCCTAACAACGCATCATAAATATTTTGTCAAGATATACATTTCTTTTTATTTTTAATTTTTTAAAATATTTTTTATTGATTTTACAGAGGAAGGGAGAGGGAGAGATAGAAACATCAATGATGAGAGAGAATCATTGATCAGCTGCCTCCTACATACCCCACACTGGGAATCAATCCTATAATCCAGGGATGTGCCCTAACAGGTTATCAAACCGTGACCTTCTCGTTCATAGGTTGATGCTCAACCACTAAACCATGTAGCTGGGCAAGATATACATTTCTGAAACGTACTTTTCATGGCTGCATACTATTCCATTAGATCAGCGGTTCTCAACCTGTGGGTCACGACCCTTTTGGCGGTTGAATGACCCTTTCACAGGGGTCGCCTAAGACCATCCTGCATATCAGATATTTATTTACATTACGATTCATAACAGTAGCAACATTACAGTTATGAAGTAGCAACGCAAATAATTTTATGTTTGGGTTACAACATGAGGAACTCTATTTAAAGGGCCAGAAAGTTGAGAACCACTGCATTAGATAGATATGCCATGGTTTTGTTCAATCAATTTCTTACTGCCATGCATTTAGGTTGTTTTAACCTTTTAGGAAATAAATGCAGAGTAGGCATAATTTCTGGGAAGTGTTAGCAAAATTTGAAAACAATTTTAAAATCCAAAAATGTTAAAAACACAAAGTGGAACAAAACCTCAACTATAATAAATAAATATTTAGAAATTAATATAGAACTTTGAGCATTTATTTTTTGACCTATTCTTTTTGCCAATTGTTACCCAGATTATTTTTCTCAAATTAAGTTGCTTTAACTCAATAATTTAAACCAAACCTGGTTCAATGAGGAAGCTCTTCAGTTATTCATTCTGTCACAAGGCTTTTTTTTTTTTAAATCGAAGTTAAAATTAGTACTGAGAAATGTGCCTCTGATGAGAAGGAAAAAAATATCTAACTCAAGGCAGAAATTGAAAGAGCTGAATGTGACAGCATGGGAAGGCAGTAAAGAGAATACAAGTGATTAGTTAACTGAGAGAATTAAATATCATTATTTTTCTGAAACTGCCAAGATCATATTAATCTGAAATATGGAAATAGTGCTGGCAGTCACACCTCGGGTTTACATCACATCTTCAAGTGAGACATTTCCATCCAGAGGTATCCACCTAGGCTGCAAGTGCTGGCAGAGATAATATCGCCCTAATCCAAATTATGAATTGATCTCCATGAGTCATTTGTCCTGAAATTTTAAGCAGACACAGTACCTTCCCTGTTAAAAGACTCTGTGCTGTGGAGTTACAGAACAAATGCAGCAAGAATTAAATGTTATTGTGGATGCCGATGATTTCTAAATTGTTAACTAGCTGCCTTTCTTGTTGTGGCACTAGTTAGTTAAAATGTGTCCAGCAAGCGAATGCCCCCTTTCTGCCTTGTTAGAATCATCAATACTTTACCAAGATGTGACATTACATCTTTAAAAAGTTTTTGAAAAGTAAATCATTTTTTCTAAATATAAAATGATTTCAAAATGACAGTTTCTATATTATTCTAAATAACAATTTAATTTAATCCAATTGTTTGTCTAGTAGACTTTAACTTGACCTGGCCGACATTTCATTGGTTAATTCAAAAGAATAAGTGACTTTTTCCTCTCTTGTGAATAAGTCATATCATTTTATTCAACATTTATGGGAAGTTATCACATGCTAAGCACTAGGGATGTGAAGATGAGAAGGAGAAGGGGAAGTTTGCATCAAATACAGTACCTATAGGTGTAAGAACAGTGCCTGGCACATAGTAGGCTCGTGTGTGTGTGTGTGTGTGTGTGTGTGTTAAAAGTCTTTATTTTTTTTATTGTTTAAAGTATTACAAAGAGTGTTAAATAAGTCTCCATTTTTTCCCCTTGACCTTCCCCCCTCCTCCCTTACCCCCCAGTGTCTTGTGTCCATTGATTATGCTTATGTGCATGCATACAAGTCCTTCAGTTGATCTCTTAACTCACCCCAAACCCTCCCGAGCCTTCCAGCTGTAGTTTGACAGTCTGTTCAATGCTGTTCTGCCTCTGTATCTACTTATGTTCATCAATTTATAATGGTCTTTATTACCCATAAATAAGTGAGATCATGTGGTATTTTTAATAAATACTGAATAAATAGAAGATAAGGAGAAAAGGGGCGGGGAAAGGATGGGGATGGGGAGAGAAGGAAGGAAAGACAAGGTTCCTTCCCTTAGTAGCTTACACATTTTGGGGTGGAGTTACAGAAAATCCTAGGCTGGGGGGCAGGGCACCTTGTTCCCATTATCTGCTACCAACCACCCAGAACCTGGGAAAGTTATAGTATTTCCCTTCCCTGGGACTTAATTTTCTGAACTGCAGGATTTGTGCTCCCTTTCAAAGTCCTAGAATGCTATAAATAACACTTTATCCACAAAAGTGGTCATTTATTCTTCCTGCTTGCCTTTTGGATGTCCGCAGTCGCCCTGTGGCAGAGGCACAACTCACCTTCTCTGTTATGCTCTTCACTAAACAGCCACAGACCTGAGGATAAGCGACTCCTTCCAGCCCAACCCTGTATCCTAAGAAAATGTATTGCTTTCTCCTTTCGGTCAATTCTGGCCTTTGTCTTTTCTCTTCAATGGCATGAAAAGTAGCCAGTTCGACTCCCCGCCGGTAAACAGCACAGTGCATGCAGCTTTCTATCAAAGAGACTGACCAGAACTTGGGCTTCTCTTATAAAGATGAGTGAGTGCTCTAAGCAGCTCAGCTGGGTTGGACCTGCAGTCACTTCTTAGAGGGACCAACCCCCAAATCTGAAGTGAGTTTAGAAAATTAAACTTGGATCTTCGGACACAGAAGGAGAAAATAAAAAGCACTCAGGTTGCTCGTGCTGTCTTCTTGTGTTGGTCGGACTGCTGCCTTCTGGGCTCCCATTAAAAACCTCTTGTATGACAATTACCACTTTTTGATTTTTCAAAATGTCATGGAGCCTATTTAGCCAATAGATCACCCCGTGCAAGGCTCCAACTTCTCTTTTTAATATTGCATTAATCTTTTAAATGTCGAACCATGTGAGTTATTGGCTTGACAACAAAATAGTTTTTCCTCTTGGCTCTTTCTATCCCTCCCTTATTATTACAGAAAAGCCAAAACAATTCTTCACAATGGATGCTTCTGCAGGTCCTCAGGGTCTAACTAATACTGCTGTCATGCAATGTATAGCCTATGCTACAGAGGCACTGTAGAGGCGTGCCTCCCCAGTCATGCCCTTCTAGGACATGGCTCATCTCGCTGTGCGCCTCAGCTGAGATTCTAAGGATACTTCACCACCGAGGGAGTGGCTAAAAGGAGCCCAGGATGATGCTTCCAAGACCTGGATCTTGTCTAGCTCTGTCACAGGCCAGCTGTGCAACCTGGGAACAGTCAATTGACTTCTCTGAATTCTTCTCTAATATGAGGGAGTTTTAAAGATTGTTTCTAAGCTCTGAAATTCTTAGATCATTAAACTCTTTAATGACCAAAGTATTTTAGAGTGAGAGTAGAGTGGCTCTAGCAAGAACCTTACATTGTAAACTCTGGTCAACAAAGGGCATAATGATTCACTTGAGACCAGTGACTACTGTTGGGACATATGGTGCCCCCTTTCTGAAAGGAGGCTGGGGATGCAATAAATGCCAATTCTTTGAAGCAGCAGGTCTCTTCTCATAACCTGGATCATGAAGTCCTTAGGTGAATCATTACCTAACCTCAATTCCCTTGTAAGACAAGTGTATGTATATGTGTCCTGTCTGTGATATTGTGAATGGGGTGCTGTGCCAATTTTGAGAAACATGTGCCATGTCATCGTGTCTGGCTGGCCATGTCATGGTCCTGTGATTATATGAGACTGAGTCCACATTATGATGGCTGAGAGTTTTTGTATCATGGGGATGTCTGTGGTACTCTTCATGTCCTTATTTCCCTGGGCACGCGACGGGCTTGATCACAGTTATGTGGCTGAGGGCCACTAAGCCTGTATATGATTTTTACCCTAACTGCCTTACAAGGTGGCTGTAAGATAAAATAACATGATGAGCATGAGCGATTTGTCCCATTTACATCACTTTTAAAGGGCTTGCTCACGTGGCATCTGTTTTGGGCATCCTAATAGCTGAATGAAGTATTGTATTATTTTTATGTTATTTCTAGGGGCCCAGTGCATGAATCTGTGGACCATGAAAAGAACTGTGGGCCACAAAGCTGGAGTAGGCACAGGGTCGAGTCTCGGCCCATCCTCCATGCTCCCGCCCAGCCCCTCCCACCATGGTCCCCATTCCCACTTGCCCCTCAGGAGCAGGGGGAGGTGGAGAAGCCCTCAGGGGTGATCAGGGCTGGCAGCTGCCACTCGTACCAACTGATGGCTCTGAGTGATTGGGACCAGCGCCAGGCACCAGCAGCATGTGTGAGTGGTGTGCAGGAGCAAAGAATTTTCAGTAACCACCTGAGGCTCACCCCAATGCAGCGACCGGCTCCCAGCCTTGGTCTGGTGCCCTGCTCACCTTCTCCACCATCCTGCCGTGGCCAATGCCCACCATGTTCCGCACACACCCCTGGTGGTCAGCGCACATCATAGCAACTGGTTGTTCAATTGCTCGGTTGTTCTGCTGTTTGGTCTATTTAAATATTAGCCTTTCATTATATGGGATTGTATAGATCAGGATATTTAGAACTTAACTGATAAACTTGAAGTAACTCAGCTACTCAAGAGGAGAGCTATATTAAGCCTAGTTCTTTATCATTCCCAATACTTCACTTATTTCTTTTCCCCATAATGCCCACCTCCTTGTGAAAAGTTACAAGGTCTACTATGAAGCACATTATAAATGTAAGACTTTGTTGTTGGTATTAATGAAAAACTCTGAAAGGAAGGCTACGCAGTTATAATTTCCTAGGCTATTTATTGGTTAGGTTTTCCTGAGTAAGTGCATTATTTCCTACTTCACCTCTGAGAATATAGCCAAAGTTGATATCAAAGTTAGAAAAGGATCACGGTTTTGAATGTCAACTAGTAAAATAACTTGTCTGAAAGGCCTGCACTGCCAAGTTCTGTGGTTGAAATTGCTGTGATGCCTGCTTACTACTTTTAGTGAATGAACAGAGTCTGCACCTGATCTGCTACTCTATGATCAATACTTTCTCCAGAAGATAATGCAAAAGCCTTACTTTTTCTATACTCTGATACCAAAACTGAATCATCAGCAGAATGGGTCATGAACTACTTCTATAGGGTCAAGGGTAAATTGTCACTGAGCCAATTTCCTCTTTCTTATCACCCCACTGGTCATGTGCTCAGGGTCAGAACTATTCCCGTAGCCTATACACTCAGAGTATAACAACAACAGCCTTGTGGAATTAGTATGGCATATTCATAAAGTAGCACAATAAATACTAGTTATTTAGTATAGACATCGTTAGAAGAAAATCATATCCAACATCTTTGTCTTTTAGCACAGAACTCCCATCAACTGAGCTAGGTAGCCAGCCATAGTCATTTCCATTTTATATTCTGACAATGCTTCTTAAAAAGTTACCCTGGGTGTGTGTGTGGGGGGGGGGGGGAGGATTAATTAAGTAAATATTTTTCATTAATAACTATGCTTAAATCAAATCTTTGAAATTTTTATCTAATTTTTATGCATTTGTTTACCACTCTCTTTAGAACAATGAATAAATTAATTTATGTTATTACTTGCCCAAAGATGCCCTTGTAGGTGCCACTTATCCATGAGAGGCTACATTTCAGATCTGTGCTGAAGACAATTAAATTCACAGGGTTCTATGCATCCTGAGGCAAGAAGCTAATGTGTTGTTTTTATTGTTGTTAGTAAATTCCATTCATTTAACACATAGCATATGCCAGGTTCTTAACTAAATGTTTTAAATATACCATTAATTAATTTATTTATTGAGTACCTACCGTGTGCCAGGGGCTACAGTCACATAAATCATTGAGAAGCCAGGCTCTGATCTCTGCATAATAATGGACCATGGTTGTCTTTTTGTGTGTGTGTGTGTTTTTTAAACATGATTTTCTGGCCCTTATGCTTCTCATCCTTGTATTGGGGATAATAAAAAACATTTTTTCTTCCCACAACTATTACAAAGATCTTAAAAGATAATAGACATTAAACCTTGTGAATAATGAAAAGGGTTTCAAAAATATAAATGTTAAGGAAACCACAGAAATGTTTGGTTTAGATTTTTTTTGTTTGTTTGTTTCCCTAGTTTCTGAACCTTTTATATCACTGGGATTTTATTAGAATGCCTTCCAGAGAAAAGGTTAACTAAAATAGTCTAACCAAAAACACTTATTTTTTCCAAATAACTAAAAACCCGGGGGTGGGCAGTTCAAAGCTCAACAATGCTATTAAGGACCCAGGTTAATTCTATCTCCCTGCCACTTCAAACTTAGAGTTTGATTTTCTTCTTCATAATCATGCAATCGCTGCTTCATCTCCTGAATTGCATCCACATTCCAGGAATATCTCCTATACAGTTTTATGATATAATTCATGAAAATAAGTTCTTTCCAGCTGAATTTAAAATTGAAGATATAAACTATAGCTTCCTGCAGATAAAAAATGGTCAGTTTATTAATAAATAGATAAAAAGGAATGAGATTCCTTATTATTAAAAAATAGAGCATTTTGGGGTAATGCTGTGTGTAACGGAAAAAAAAAACACAACTCCATATAACTATTGCAGACCCAAAGGTTAAAAAGGAAGTTAAATGGGCCCATTCCTAGAAACTGTCTCTCAGAATCAAAATTTGCAAAGAGAAACAGGGAGAACTGGAGCAGTTGGAAAAATATGCATCATTCAAACTATCAGAACAGGAGCAGAGAAAGAACGAAAACAAAATACATAAAGACAAGTTGTGTATTAAACTGGAATGAGAACGCCATTTCTCTAGGGAGCATATATTAGCTCTCCAGAGAAACTGGACCAATTGGAAGCCAGGGAAGAGCTGCAGCTACAGCCCGAAGGCTCTCAGTGGGCAGAACCCCCTCTTCTTCCAGGAAGGTCAGGCTTTTTCTTAAGTCTTTTAACTGATTGGATGAGGCCACACACATAATGGAGGATAATCTACTCTAAAGCTGCTGATGTAATGCTCAGCTCATCAAAAACCACCTCCACATCAACATCTCGATATGTTTGACCAAATACTCGCAGACCATGGCCCAGCCAAGTTAACACTTAAGACTCACCATCACAGGGGCTATTGAGGTCTTAGAAAGTAAGTGAGGCACATACAGAGTACAGACTGTAGTGATTTTTAGAGTGTCAGGATCTAGGAAATTATTGGAAACACCCTCCCAAAACTCAGCGATTCCATATTAAAAATAAACAATCCTTGCATTTTGGGTTAGCTGTGCTTAATAATTACAGACTTTGGACAAAGTTGGGAGGGTATAATCAAAGAAATACTCAACGATTTTATAGTAACTAGTTAAAGCAATGTCCTCAGATCAATCATGCCTCCTTTTGTTCATTCCGACTTATCATGTCACTCTGTTATGTTCTCATCCAGAGATTGAACCCATTTCCTCACCCCTTAAATCTGGGGTTGCCTAGTGACTCTTTGACCAGTAGGATGTGATAGAACTGATGTGAAACTTTCATGACTTGCTTTGACCCTCTTAACACTACCAAGACCACTATTCTGTGAAGAAATCTAGGCACATAGAAAGAGAGGTCCAGCTGTCCCAACTATGGCAGTTGAGTCCAGTCCATACTGACCTGCCAGCTATGTGTAGCCTCGTGAGAAAGCTCAAACAAAATTAGCAAATGAACAGTCAGCCAAACCAAAGATTTATTTTGAAATGGGTAATTTTGGCTTTAAGCCATTAAATTTTGAGGTAGTATGTTGTGCAACTATTAAAAAAATACATCCTAGTCATTCTGACAGGTATGAGGTGATATCTCATTGTGGTTTTAATTTGCCTTTTTCTAATATTAGTGACATTGAGCACCTTTCTTGTTTATTGGTCATCTGTATGTCTTCTTTGGAGGAGTGTGAATTAGGTTCTTTGCCAATTTCCAATTGGATTGTTTATTGTTTTTTGGTGTTATGTTTTATATATTCTTTATAAATTTGAGGTATTAACTCCTTATCAGATGTATCACTGGTGAATATGTTCTTCTATTCAGTGAGTTTTCTTTTCATTTTGTTGATGGTTTCATCTGCTATGCAAAAACTTTTTAGTTTGATGTATTCAGTAAATCAACAAACAAGTGTTGTCAAGGATGTGGAGAAAAGGGAACCCTTGTGTAGATTGGTACAGTATGAAGTTACCTGAAAATTTTAAAAAATGGAACTGCTTTTATGACTCAGCAATTCAGTTTCTAAAGAAACCCAAAACCTGAATCAAATATAACCTATGCACCCTTATGTTCATTGCAGCATTATTTAAAATAGACAACATTTGGAAGCAACCCAAGTGCCCATTAGCAGATGAGTGGATAAAATAGCTGTGGTACATTTATGCAATGGAATACTATGCTGCTATAAAAAATAAGGCACTCTCACCATTTGAAACAGCATGGATGGACCTGGATAGTATTGTGCTAAGTGAAATAAGCCAGAAAGAGAAAGACATATGATTTCATTTATATGTGGAATCCAATGAACAAAAGAAACTTAAAAACAAAATAGACTCATAAATACAGAGAACAAACTGACAGCTCTCAGAGGGGATCAAGGTGCTGGGTGAAAAAGGATAAGGAATTAAGCAAATAAAAAACCTCATAGACACAGACGATAGTATGGTAATTTCCAGAGGAAAAGGGGGAGGCAGGTAGAAGAACATAAAGGGGGAATAAATGGTGATGGAAAGAGCCTTGACTTGGGATGGTGAACACACAATACAATATAGAGATGATATATCATAGAATTATACACCTGAAACATATATAACTTTATTAACCAATGTAATCCCAATAAATTAAATAAAAATTTTAAAGAAAAAGAAACTAAAACATAATTGCAATTTACTTGTCATGGCTGCCTAGTCCTCCATTGGATAAATTCACAATTTACAACAATCAATTCATTTCTTCTTAAATATTTAAATTGTTTCCAGTTTATTGCTTTCAAAATGCCATTTATGAACATTTATACACATTTATTTATATACATTTATGTAAACAGTTATACAAATCCAAAAATTTATCTTAAGTCTATACCTGGGAGTAGAATTACTGTGTAGAGATGATCATTTTAAACGTAACTATCAAAGCAATTATCAAGCTACAACCCAAGCTATAAACCATGCAGAGATTAAACAGATAAACTATAAGATAAAAGGTTAGTAAATATACTAATTAAGATCAAGAATTTTTTTCATCAAAGAGAACATAAAGAAAGGAAAATACAAGCAACAGATTGGAAAAAGTATCTGCCTACATTTAACTAACAAAGAATTAGACTACTTAACAGACTCTTAGATACTGAGAACAGAGAAAAATACAAACAACTTACTAGGAAAAAATATGACTAAAGGTATCACAGAAAAAATATGATGGTCCATAAACATATAAATATTCCATAAACACTAATAAGTAGGGAAATGAATTTCTTAGTAAGTTCAAGATGTTTCTATGCCATTTTTAAGGGGGTAGGTGATATTGATAAAACAAAATTTAGATTATGGTTCATAGCTATCTACCTAACAAATTTATCTCTTAAATATTCAAAAGTAACAAATCTGAATTTAAAATTGTGGCAGTAAAATATACAATGTTGAAGAAGGTGCAGGAAAAATTATCACTAATTCTGCTGGCAAGTATATAAATTAATACCACATTTCTAGGGATTCATTGGCAATATACCTCAGAAGCTTTTAAAATGTGTACACTTTTTTAGTCAGGAAATTTACTTCTGGGGATTATCAGACAACTGGCAGGATATTTGCACGAGAAATGCTGATTATTGCATGCCTTGACCAAATGCCCTTCTGTAGTCCTTCTGGAGAAACAACACCAACTTTTTATACTGGATAAACTTGACCTCATCCTGCCAGAGTTAAATGGACCAAGAACTGAGCCATTCCAAGAGTGAATAATCAGTAGACTCTGGACAGAGGTTTGATTTGTCAGGCATCAAGTGATGAGAGGGGACAACAGGAAACTAAGAGCCTAGAGCCAGAAAGATTAAGGGCTGCTGTGAAGCATTAATAAAGATGGGGAAAGATATGGCATAATAGAAACAAGAATTATGAGGAAAGAGAGGAAGATTGTTCATAAAAAGAAGAGAATAAAATAGGTGCACAGAGAGAAGCAGCTATCCTAGGGCTGTTTGTGACTGCAATGGTTTTATATGTCCAGTCTCAGACCATAAATATTACTATAATAAAATATGTCTTTATTGAGGATCCTAAAGTAAAATTCTGTTTTTTGTGAAATCAAAACAATTCTCACTAAAATAACCCCAGAATAAAATAAAGTGTAAGGATGTAAAATTGTGATGCTGAAGCATATTAACTAAACTACAGGTGATGATGATAAGTTTTTTGTGTCCTCTATGTGATATGTGGTCTGATCCCTGAGGGCAATTTAATTCTAGGGAAGAAAAATATGAGGAAGCCTTTGACTATTAGATCAAGCAATGTTTTCTGATTTAATCTCACCAGCAGTATACAGTATTTTGAAGCCACAAAATGGCTTAATAACTTAATAAAATTAAAAGAAAAGGAAGTAAGCACATTACAGAACAGTATACTTAAATATTTGCATTTCATCCTTGATATTTGCATATATAATATGTAATAGACAGATGGATCAAAAAGAATGTATAGAGACAGCAAGGTGGCGGCATAAGGTTAAACACCGTAAATGCAGCCGTGCACAACTATTTCAGAATAACCACGAAAAGAAAACACGAACACCACTCACACCCACAGGAAGACTGGCTGAGTGAAAATTCTACAACTAGAAAGAAACTAAGACTCAGAGGAAGCAAAGTTCAGAGGTACGGAGGCGCGCGCACGGAGCTCAGGGAGAGGGCTGACACCGGAGGACATGGTTCTTTTTCAAACCGGAGAGAGCCACAAGCTCCCGGCGGCTCTGAAATCCAGTTCCAGGCTAGTTTCTGAGGACCCAGATGCACACCCGGAGAAGGGGGACTGACTGGCACTGGGAGGAAATCCAAAATGGGTTTCTCTCAGCGTTGCTTGCAGCAATTACTGTGGGACACAGAGACCCAGTGTCTCTTAGTGCAGGGCTGAGAAGCGGCCATAGCTATTTGCTCCGCCCTGCCCTGCAGACTTCTTGAGACTCCGCCCCTTCCAAGCTGCATCAGAGGCTTTTGCATGTAAAAAGCTGAATGGCCTAAGGCAAAGGCTAAATCAACACCTCCTTAAAGATACAAGAGCCAGCCTCACCCAGCGGCCAGAGTGAGACCATCCTAAATAAAACTCAGATCCACAAGGAAAACACTCGGGGAAGACACAGTGAGCACAAAAGCCCCACTGAAATAGCTCTTGCCCCATAAGGGTGTCTCTAGCACAGAAGTTCTCCCACTGTAGACACAGCTGACTCTCATAACCAAGTGGCTTAGAGGTTAATTCCTCTCAGTGATCACCTAACTCAGAAAGGGAAGCAGCCAAAATGTGGAGACAAAGAAACAGGTCACAAATGACAGAAATGGAGGAAAGAAAATGACAGGATACAGAGTTCAAAACCATGGTTATTAGGTTTTTCAAGAATTTTCTAGAGACTGCTGATAAATTTAGTGAGACCCTCAAGCATATGAAAAAGGACCAGCTAGAAATTAAGCATACACTGACTGAAATAAAGAATAATATACAGAGATCCAACAGCAGACGAGAGGATTACAAGAATCAAGTCAAAGATATGAAATATGGGGAAGCAAAACCCACTCAGCCAGAAAAGCCAAAAGAAAAAAGAAAAGAAAAGAAAAAAAGAATCAAACAGTATGAAGATAGTGTAAGGAATCTTTGGAACAACTTCAAGCATACCAACATCAGAATTATAGGGGTGCCAGAAGAAAAGAAAGAGCAAGATATTGAAAGCCTATTTGAAGAAATAATGACAGAAAACTTCCCCCACCTGATGAAAGAAATAGACTTCCAAGTCCAGGAAGCGCAGAGAACCCCAAACAAAAGAAACCAAAGGAGGACCACACCAAGACACATCATTATTAAAATGCCAAGAGCAAAAGACAAGGAGAGAATCTTAAAAGCTGCAAGAGAAAAGCAGTTAGTTACCTACAACTGTCAGCTGATTTTTCAACAGAGACTTTGCAGGCCAGAAGGGAGTGTCAAGAAATATTCAAAGTGATGAACAGCAAGAACCTACAGCCAAAATTACTTTACCCAGCAAAGCTATCGTTCAGAATTGAAGGTCAGACAAAGAGCTTCACGGACAAGAAAAAGCTAAAGGAGTTCATCACCACCCAACCAGTATTATATGAAATGCTGAAAGATATCCTTTGAGAAGAGGAAGAAGAAAAAGGAAAGTAAAAATTATGAACAACAAATACATATCTATCAACAAGTGAACCTAAGAATCAAGTGAATAAAAAATCTGATGAACAGAATAAACTGGTGAATAGAATAGAATCAGAGGCATAGAAAGGAAGTGGACTGACAATTTTCGGGGGTTAAGGGGATTGGGGGTGCGGGAAGAGAATGGACAATAATCGTACACCTATGGATGAGGACAGTGGGGGGGTAAGGACAGAAGGTTGGGTGGGAACTGGGAGGAGAGGAGCTAAGGGGGGAAAAAGAGGAACAACTAATAATCTGAACAATAAAGATAAAAAAATAAATAAAATAAATTAAAAAAGGATGTGTAATACATATTGACTATGGCCATCTTGAATGGTAATATTATTTATATATTTGTTTTTGCCTTACTGCATTCTTAATCTTTCTACAGTAAAATGGACCATTTTAGAAATTATTTCAGTATTTTAATGTGAGACAGTGATGATTTGTGCCAATGGACATCACCCCCATGGATTTCTTCCATGGGAGGGACCAATTCCATGGGAACAGTTTGAAGATGCTGATTATGGCCAAACGGTTTACACTAACTCTCATAAATGAGTGCTTCAGAATGAAACACTAGGTAAGAGTCATTCCTGGAGCTGAACATCGGGAAGATGTTGATAGTTGTAATGAACTATCAGAACCACCACAGTAAGGTCTCCTGATTGTTCTGGTCATAAGTACTCTGCTTTGCTCATGTGATTTAGAAGAAAATGCTATAGGCTGTTACTGACAAATTGAGTTATTTGATGTATCATTCAACATTGAAACGTTTTTTAATGAGAAAAAAATTAGTAGTTGAGTTTACTTCTGTGATAATGTTTTTAATTAAAATTCCCTAATCAACTTATCTTTAGGGTTTTATAAGATGGTTGTTCAATGTTAGTTTATTAATACAGACTATTAGTAATGGCTTTCAAATAGACTCCACCTGTAATCTGTGGCAAATAAGATTTTAATAAACAAGAGATGGTTACTTTTGTGTCATGTTAATCATTAAATTGAGCCAGGAAATAACAGAGTTGAATTATATGGAAATATTAAATCTTTAGCAGGAGGCCAGATAAAACCATCTGATTATTTCAGACTTACCTATGAATTAACTCATTGTGAAAAGATAATAAAGAATTCAATTATTCCCCATCTGTTAGAAATTCACTTAAATGCTGTTTAGTTTCTATAACCACAAGCCTGCTATCATCATCCCATTCTTAGTATTATCTCTTTGCATATTGATGCTACTAAAGAGTGAACTATAACTATCTAAAGACAAGAAATAGCATAAATTCCATTTTACATCTATGACATATCTGCCCTCTGAATTTCATTCATGTTTCATTCACTCAACATTCACTCAGTGATATACAGTGGTGGGTCTCCTCAATCCCCAGGCACACATAGTCCTCCGCCCTCAGCTCTCCTCTGACACTTGGGAGCTCTCTCTGCACTTATCTTGCAGTGTTGCCATGATATAGTTACATGACTACTTCTTCACAAAATAATGAGCTCTTTAAGGCCAATGTCTAATCCCTTATGAAGTAATGAGACAAAAAAATACTATTTAAAGACCACACTGATTGTACCAACTTCTACCCAGTAGGAAAACCATCATAGTTCTATGAGATGAAAAGGACTTTTGATGTGTTTTCTCTGCTTCACAGACATTTTTGCAGAAGTGAAAGATGACTGAAATTGCAAAACCTCTTTCAATTGTTTTGAGCTGTTACACAGTGGGAACTAGAGTACACATCCCACTGTTGAGTAAAACATCTTTAGTGTATCTCCACATAGTCAAAGGTATACCCAGAGCAGAGAAATGGAAAATAAGTTGACCTACATAAGGTAGTGAGGAGAATTTAGTTTCCCTGGGGCACTTAAGAGGTGGGACTAAACTGAAAACCAGAGGTTCTAGAAAATGGCTCTCTGGCTATCTGTGGTGAATAATCAATTCTTTAGTTTTATGATGTTTGGGGACAAATTTTCAATCATCGCAGATCAATGTTTGTAAATGCCTACCCTCCATTTCAGCTTTTAACTCATGGTAGACTGATAGCAGACCACATTTTGAGTAACATTGGTCTAGAATGCAGGGTAGTTGAAGGACTCTCAAGAATGCTTCTTATTCAACTCTAAGTTGTTATTGATAATCTATGAGCACCCATCATGTTACCAAATTTTTTTAAATATATTTTATTGATTTTTTTTTACAGAGAGGAAGGGAGAGGGACAGAGAGTTAGAAACATCAATGAGAGAGAAACATTTATCAGTCCACAGGCCAACAGTCCATCCACTGAGCCAAACCGGTTAGGGCTGTCACCAAATTTTTAAATTGTGGTCAACACAAAAATGTTTTCTAAGAATGGAGGGTTTTGAGGTTATAAATTGGTGATTGGGAGAGTTTGGTAAACAAGGAAGAGAGACAATTTTATGTCTTGGTCAGCACAGATAAGAGATTGGAAGAGATGGCTATATATAAAAGTTCAATGAAATAAAAAAATTGAAGCCAAAATAACCTTGAGGATGTAATCTCTGCAGACTTCCAACCAGACCACCAAATGACTTGCAGGTTAAGCGAAGCCAAGTTTATTGCCCAGTGGAATAAAGGAGGCCGCTGCCTTGACAGCGTCTTAGTCCCATCTAAAAAAGAGAGAACAAAGGAAAGATACTTAAAAAGTTCTGGTTTAAGCTGGGTCCTTCAATGTGGGAGCAGAAGTAAGCAGAGTTTGTGATATGCTACTTTAGAACTGGCAGACAGAGTGAGAACAGGTTTTGAAAAACAAAGTCCTTTGATAAACCCAGTTGAATAAGCTATTGTTCTCAGAAAGCATTTATTTACCATAATAAAGGCTACTTGGATAGTCTACTATTGAAATAAATGGATTTCAGGAAGTTCATGAGACATAATTCCTTCTCAGTAAGAGTTTCCTGGAAAAATAAAGTCAGGTTAATGCAGAGTGAATAGTAATGTCATAGTAATGGAGAGAATAAGTTACAGGTTTCAGTTCTGAGTCACCAGCAAATGCAAACCCTATAAAAAACTTTAGAATAGGAAATTTGGTCTCATGTGACATCTAGGGTATATTTGTTATTTACAGCATCCAGAAATGGCAAGCACATAGTAGGGACTCGACAAATACTTTTGAAAAAAAGAGGGAGTAAATAAATCGGTCAGTAAATGAGCACACTAACCTAATACTGCTTGAGTCAAAGCCAGAGATCTACATTTGCTAACGTTCACTCTCATAATGCTTTTTATTTTGGCATAATCTTTTTTTTCTAACATAATCTTTTTTATTAAGAGGAAAAGGCAAAAGCAACCATGCTAAGCTTCAAACATGAGCATGCAAGCATGTCTGATGAATGAGCCTAAACCGCTGGAATTTTACACAGCTTATCTTGAACTGGTTAGAAATCTGGTCTCCCAGAATCAGCATTGTGAAACCTGAAAGTGACCTTCATAAAGAAGTGGTGTTTCTGCCATGGGAGGCAATCAGAGTCCTGAACTCAGAAGTCTGGCTGATATACCTGATGTAATTCCTACTTTGTACTTTGCTCTCTGATACTATTTGAATTCCATTAGACATGTGTTTGAAACCAACAGCATTTCTTTTTTTATAAACTTCTCTAGGAGGTACAGAGCATTATTCATTTATACATACTCATTTATGTATTATGAATTTGGTCAAATAAGGGCATATAATCTTGTCACTTACGAGGTACCAGGAGGAGGGACGAGTCTGAGTCAGCTATCTTAAAAGGCTGCTTAGAACAACATAGAAAAAATAGTGCTGTAAGCCAGTGAGCCCTGGGAGAGTAAGGACCAAAGAGAGATGGGAATATCCTAGTCTGTGCATTCAAGGAACATTCCCCAATACCAATGATAAAGGGAGGTCTGGATCTCACTTAGTTTGTAGGTTGCGACCTACCTGTAGTGTTTTTAAGATGTTTAGTCACTGAAATGCTATGATCTCCGAGAAGAAAGGGAGAGATATCGTCTCAGCTATATTTTTAGAATATTTTAGTTTTGTTTGTCTCTCCAGCTGAGCTTGGGCTTCCAGCCCAATGATCTGCGTTTAGAATGTTCTATTGGAGTACGCAGTTCATTTATTTTTAATTAAAGTGTTATTAAAATTATAAAACTGCTATGAAGATTAAAAACAGACAATACAAATTACATAGGTAATGTGGTGACATTAAATATTCACCCACCCAGCTAACTGGATAACTTCAGAATGAAAAGCAAAAAATAGCTATGGAGCCCAGCTTTGTTCTCTTTGGTTTCCCACCAGTTATCCCTGGGAACTCCTGTCATTCTGATGTGATTCAAGAGTAAGTGCTTCTGCCCTGGCCATATAGCTCAGTTGGTTAGAGCATTGTCCCCACACACCAAGGCTGTGGGTTTGCTCCCTGGTCAGGGCTTATACACAAATCAACCAATGAATGCATAAATGAATGGAACAACAAATTGAAGAAATCAATGGTTCTCTCTCTCTCTCTCTCTCTCTCTCTCTCTCTCTCTCTCTCTCTTTCTCTCTCTCTTTCTCTCAAAATCCATAATAAAAATAGAGTAAATGTTTCTTTGTAGCCTGATAGACTGCTTCTAACTGAGCCTCTAAAATAAGTGATAGCTCATCAGCCCATCAGTGTGAAAAAATGGGGGAAAAGGGAGTGGAGCGTCAGTAACCTGTTATCATCCCAGACAAGATGAACCAGCTTCATGACCAATAGCGGCTATGGAAAAATATAGCGTGGGCACCTTGAAGTGATGGAAGAATCAATGTGCATTAAAATGTCTCTAATACTTAGTGCCAGGACCTGCAAGAAAGGTGGTTCTATACCGAAGTTATCTGGCTCTGGCATGACTTTTACTTTTGTAGAAATGCTAAGGAGAGTAGGTCTACCAAAAAGTATAGTTGAACAGGAAAATACATTATATCTAAAAAGCACTTTTAAATTCAAGATCTAGCATACCTTTCAACCATCTATTGAGATTGAAAGCAATGGTTAAAAGAGCAGAGGTTTAGGAAGGTGAAAAGACTTACTCAAGACCATTCTGGAAGTATAGGTATGTAGGTAATAGAGTGAGCATTAAAACCAGCCTCAAAGTCCTACAGTCCTTACTACACTACCAGTAAGCAGGAAATTCTAGGTAAGGTGTGTGTGTGTGTGTGTGTGTGAGAGAGAGAGAGAGAAAGAGAGAAGAGGGGAAACTAGTCAGTACAGTATACTTTTGTATAGCATGCACTCACCCAATACCTTCTTACCATTGTTTCTACAATGCACAGTTGTATTAGTTGATAGATATGCATTTTTAGAAATATAGCCACTTTAGAGGCTTCTTAAAATCAAACATTAATGTTTTGCATAAATATTTCTATTAAAGAGAATAAATCTAGAAGAAAAAAGATATATTTTCTCCCCCCCACCCCTTAAATGTCATTCAGGTAAAAAGCAGGCAATCTGAAAAATGGCAAATATTTCAAAACTAACATCTAAACTAATAAAAGCGAAATATTAAAATTAACCGTTTCTCCGAGACAGGGTAAGCCACGCCCACCAGCCAATCAGAGCGGCTGTATGCAAATTAGCCCAGCCAACATGGCGGCCGCCACTCCCGGACCTGAGTAAACAGCCCTTTCCATTGCGGCAGGAGCGAAAGTGAAGCTGAGCCCCTCAGCTCAGCTCCCATTAAACTGCCTCTAGCGAAACACAGCTTTTTGAAACATTGTAACAATCATAGAATCCTCCGGAGCTGAAGGAGAGAGCAGCTCCGGCCTAACCAGTAAAAGTAACAATTGTTTCATTATAGACGCTGCGAGGTGAGGCAGAGGAGGCTTCGTTAGTAGTTAGAAGGCCGCCTTAAAGGAACAGTGTATCAATTACCCC
>PVJC01026930.1:0-23644 GCA_004026665.1 Murina feae | reverse complement strand
GAGCGGGAAAGCAAGGCTGCAGGGGCCAGGGTCCTGCTTGGCAGCTCCCCAGACCCCTTGGCGGCACCGGGAAGTGGGAAAGGAAGGCAGCAGGGGACGGGTGAGTGGGAAAGAGTTGGCGGCCTGCTTGGCAGCTTCCCAGGTCCCTTCCGGGGATCAGGGAGCAGGAAAAGGCTGGCCTGACCACAAGGCGGGGTTTCCCCTGCTTTCTGGTGGCTGGAGGAAGATGGGCAGTAGGCAAGCTTGGGAGGCAGGCTGCACCCAGCCCTGGTCACAGCTCAAAAAAGAGAACAACATGCAGGGGAGGGTAAGAGTCTGAGAGATCAACATAGAGGGGGTGCCTGCTCCAAGCCTCCACGGTGTGCCTGGGGGCAGGCCCCCGGCAGGTAGACACACACAGGAGGACTGCTCCAAACCTCAGATGTGGCTGGGGGCAGGTCCCCAGTGGTCACACACACACACACACACACACATACACACACACACACGCACACACACACAGAAGGAGCCTGGCAGACTGGGGCCATCATAGGACATCCACTGAGGGGTCCCAGACTGCAAGAGGGCACAGGCCGGGCTGAGGGACTCCCTCCACCCTGAGTGCACAAATTTTTGTGCACCGGGCCCCTAGTATAGACTATAAGAATGGTAATTAAAGAATTATAAGTATAGGAGTAATATGATCTGATTTGCATTTTAGAAGACAATTCTATTAATTATGTGAAGGGAGGCTAAAATGGAATCCAGGAAACCAGTTAGGAAACTATTGCCATAAATCAGACATGAGATGACAGGGGTCTAAACCAAAATGGCAGTAATAGGAATGAACAGATAGCAAAAAAGCAAAACCAATGAGGATTTGGTCACTGATTAGCTGGAGCCAATGAGGCAAAAGAAGGAGATGAAGATGACCATGTTTGTGATTTCAGTGACAATAAATATTTGTCCAGTGAGTGAACAGCATTGATAATGGTACTAATTCAGGTATAGAATTAATATAATTAATTCAGTTTTGGCCAATTTAAATTGGAGATGCCAGTGTCAGATGAGTGATTGGATATATGATGAAACTAGATGTCTGGAGAGAGGTCTAGGCAGCAACTGTAGAACTGTGCTGCTAGCTCCCAGCATTTTCTTATTTCCAATTGTTGCAGGACATGTCTACCTAGATATTCTACCATCACCTGAAATTCTTCATAATCAAATTCTTGGTCATCAGTTTCTCCCCCAAGCTAGTTTTCTTAACTCCCTCAAGGTTAACTGCGGCACTGTTAAACCACTCATCTAGACTCTAAGTCACAGAAGTAAGCTTTGTGCTTTTCATCTTTATTATTGTTACCAAACTTGCCTATTATCAAGTCCTACAATTTCTTCAAAATTTTTCTAGAAACCTAGGTTTTAGACCTGATTCTGCTGATAACTGGGAATATGATTGACTTGTACAAACCACACAACCTTCCAAAGGCTGTTTTCATATCTGAACAAAGGAGGGATTTGAATTAGACAGCCAATGAATTCTCCTATAGGTATTCAGTCCAGTACCTTTTCTTTCTGATTCTGATACTATCATTTAGATTATAAGTGACTGGTGACTGGTGTCATTCCCATTCAATCTCATGCATACAATTATCACTTGAAGCTTCCTTAATCACTAATCTTTCATGTTATATCCTTGTTCAGAAATAGCCTAATGGCTCCCTTTTGCCTATTGCATTAAGTCTGAATTCTTTGTCAAGTTATCAAGATTGTACAAAATGATTTCTACTTAGTCAAGCTTATCTCTTATTACCTTATAACATCACCCTTTATCTCCCATCAGTTTAGACTTCTGACTGATTTTGTTAAAGAATTTGATCATGATCCTTTCCCCACTTGAAAATCCAGTACCTTTCCCTCTGAATCCTATAAAACTTGTTGATTTTATTAGGCTTGATAACATAGAGATTATTACACCTCATGTATTTGCAAGTACCATGGCACGATATCCAAGGTTTTATTTTATTTTATTAAAAATTTTTTTTATTGTATAAAGTATTACAAAGTTTATATATATATATATAAAGTCTTCCCCCCCCCCCCGTCCTTCCCCTGGCCTCCCCTACCCCCCAGTGTTTTGTGTCCATTGGTTATGCTTATATGTATGCATAAAAGTCCTTTGGTTGATCTCTTACCTCCCCCTGTCCCCCAACCCTCCTCGTCACTGTCTTTTTATTTTGTTTCGTTTTTCCCATTACCATTTATCCTCTCCATGCCCTCTTTCACCCTACATCCCCTACCCCTGCAATCACCACACTGTTTTCCATGGCCATGAGTTATCTTTCTTTTTCCTCATTTTTTCACACTACCTTTAAAAATTCAGCTCAAGTCCTCTGCTCCAGGGAGATTATACTTAACTATTTCATTCTTTAGTGTTCTCCTTTCCTTAGATTTCCAAGGACATTTGTATTTTGTATCACAATTTAGCTATCTATAGACTTGATTTTCAACTGATCTTGTGTGGGGTCCATCTTCTGTGTCTACCACAGCCTAACAGAGTATGAAGCCTAACACACTATAAATACATGTTGGTATTTTAGCTTTCAGTAATACACACATTTCTCAAGGTAAGGAACAAACTATAACCTTGATGTCTGACATAGCCAAACAAAATAACAAAGGTAGAACTCTGTTGGAAGGAAAACCTGTAAGATGACTTAAAAAATTATACGCCAGCATGGACATGGGTAATTGAAGAACCTAAATAGTCTATTAAATATAAAATTAACCCTTGAATTATTTTTGGTATTTACATGCAACACTAATTTGGGCATTATGGGTTTGGGCAATTAGGAATTGAATTATCTATGTTATCATAAAACATTTTGATTTTAATGATACCACTTTTAACTACTGGAGAAATTTAGTGCAATTTCAAGTTATATATTGTTTGAACAGTTCAGAGTTAAAATAGATCCCATGAATTTTGTAAAGAAAGCAGCCACAGAATAGGCCCTAAAGTACTTGGTTATGTCTCTTGGTAATATTTAGCTGAGTTTTGGAATTTTTATGCCTCTTTGGGATCCATAATTTATTTCTATTACATTAAGTTTTAAAATAAAAGAAAACTTATCTGTGACAGTTCATCTTTTCTCCATATCTGTCATCAAACACCCGGTTTTGCAATTATTATTTACTACTTTCATATATTGCAAGGCACCTTGAAGTAATTTTAATTATTATGGCAAGTGTGTTCTAGAAGTACTGTGTGATTCTATATTAATTTCTATATCACTTTTCCTGATATCTCTGGGTTCTTTACTATCTCCTGTTTATAAGTAAGTTTATTTTGCCATGCCACTGCCTTCAAAAACGTTTCAAGTCTCCCAGATTAACAATGTTCCACAGGGCAAACATAGGCGAGCCTGCAGTTAGAATTTAAATGAAACCTTTATGGGCCTAACACAAGACACTAAAGAAAATCGTGATTCATAGTCTATGTTTTCTAAGATTGCACAGTGTCTAGACTCCTGAGAGCTGGATGTCAGCAGACTTTAACACAGTGATTCTCAGTGTAGCAAAAGTGGTTAAAACCATATCAAGGATTGAAAAGTGGAAGGGCCCATGCTGTCTCCTAAAACACAGGAGACCCAGAGAATATGAAGCATGGCAGAGACCTTGTGGTTTCCATCTGTTCAGGAACAACGTGGGTAAACATTTCAGTTGTTTTCTATTTCCTGCCCTCATCCTGTTGGTGTTTGGTTACTATTCACTGCATGTGCATTATGTATATATTTTTAACTGAGTGCTTTTCTGTGATTTGAATCTGATTGTACAGCTACTTGTCATATACAGTGCCCCCCCCCCCCATCCACAGAGTTTATGTTACAAGATGTTACAAGATCCCCTAATGGATGCCTGAAACTGCAGATAATTCTAGTCTCTCTCTCTCTCTCTCTCTCTCTCTCTCTCTCTCTCTCTCTCTCTCTCTCTCTCTCTATATATATATATATATATATATATATATATATATATTTTTTTTTTTTTTTTTTTTTTTTTTTTTTTTTTTTTTTTTTTTACCATGCATTCATACCTGTGCTAAAGTTTAGTTTATAAATTAGGCACAGTAAGAGATTAACAATAATAACTAATAGTAAAGTAGAACCATTATAGAAACATACTGTAATAAAGGTTATCTTTCTTAAAATATCTTACTATATTGTAGTCCCCTTCTTGTGATGATGTGAGATAAAGTGAATACTCAGAATGATGCACAATTTAAAATGTATGTCTTGTTAATTTATAGAATTTTCCTTTTAATATTTTGAAGTGGTTGACTATGGTAACTGAAACTGTGGAAAACAAAATCATGTATAATGGGGGAACTACTGTAATGGTAATGATGCCATCATATGATTTATGTTTTAGAGTTTGCAAAATACTTTAATAGACATTGTTACATGCAATCCTTATGATGGACATTGTTACATGCAATCCTATAGACAAGCCTGTGATGTAGGTAGGGCAGGAGTTATTTTACTCATGAATAATTTGAAACTCAGAGCAGTTAATTGATTTTTTAATGGTTTAAATAGTACGTTTTATGTTATGTATATTTTACAATTAAAAATAAAAGTAAAGGAATTGGTACTGAAACATGCTATCACATTGAAAATGATATCTGCATGAAAGAAGCCAGATGCAAAATACCACATATTATGATTCTGCTCATATGACAATGTTCTGAAATTGTGATGATAGTTGTACATCTCTGTAAATATACTAAAAGCTATTAAAATATATACTTTAAATGGGTAAATTGTATGGCATGTGAATTATATCTCAATAAAGCTGTTAAATTTTTTAGTTAGTTTTAAATCTAGGATCACATTTATTTGAATGTATGAAGACCTTAACTGGTATCCAGTAAATTTTGGAACCAGATTCTGGTGACACATTGGTAAAGTAAGAACAAATAAATGAAAAGATGAGATTTAGAACATTGGCAGGGCCTGGGCAGGACGGTTTGTGACTGGGTGTGGCAGCTCTCCAGGCATGGTGGTGAGAACAAAAGAAGATTATTAAGCACACTAGCTTAAAGTCCATCAGATCTTTATTCTGGTCCTTATCATTTTCTTCATCTCTGCCTCCAGGCTGGAAATAGAAATGTAGGATTTGATAATCAATATAGCAATGAATAGATGCAATTCTTTTGTTTATTTTTTTGTTTGTTTTTATTATTATGGGATCTTGGAGAAAAACACATATTGTTTTTAAATAGTTTCAGAGAGGGGGACTCTAGTCTTTCTCAATATGACCCTTTCTGCTATCTTAACTTCCCTTATCACAGAATGTTAATTTCTAACCTAAATCCTGACTGCTGTCATTTAGCCTAAATCCTTTAATTCTGTAGGTGCTAGTGTAAATTTTTTATTTATAGTTTTGAAAGGGTACAGGAAATATATTTGAATGATTTTGACTGCTGACAAGCTCTAATAACTGATAGTCCCAGGCATCAAACTGAATGTCCTTTAGCAGAGAATGTCTATTTTGAGGGGACAATACAGAAACTGAGAAAAATTTTTTTCATGTAGGTGTGATTTTATGATTGAAACCAATCAAGTGTCCTGTATGGCTTATGATGTTATCAGCTTCTAGGCTGAAGTTTCTTTCTCATTATTCATGTTTATTTGACTTAAAGCAAATTAAAAATCAGCCAAGAATATTGTGATGTAATTTTGATCTGGCAGATGTAATCTGACACCTGAACAACTTCAGAGAAGTTGCCTTCTTTTATTTGTGCTATTTACAGTTCTGTTCTGAAAAACGCTTTTGCTTTTTCAAAGATAGATATTGCGCTTATCTGAATGGCTTGTGCAATTTGGAGCACTCTAGCAGCACTTGATATTAATGGCAAACAAGAAAAGCTCTGCATATTAGAGTTATTTTCTAGCCTCATAGATTTTAAAGGTGGGATTTTAAAACTTAGTTCACTCTGCAGAAGAAATTGTAGTGGGAGTTCTTTGACCATGGTATCATATTTTTTTTTTTTTTCAGAGAGTGATAGCTCATCTAAACCAGGCCTTGACCTATTAGTATTGGGTATGTTGCATTAAGGCCATGGGGTGTGGGCTGAGGTGAGTGTGTGGAGTCAGACCTGACCTTGGTTCAGCAACCTCTGTGCTTGAGTTATAGCTAAGAAAGAATTCAGAGCCAAGACTCAAACTACAAGAGAAAGTTTATTTAAAAGTCACAGAGGTAGAAGTGAGCCATAGAAGAAATTGGCTTAATAAACAAGTTACGGTGGCAAAAGAAGGGCCCTTGAAGCTGAGGAGAAAGAAAGGCAAGAAAAACACACCTTGAGAAAGGAGGTGGGGAAAGGTGAGTGTTTCATAGAGAGAACTGAGTTTGATGTTTCTTTTTTTAAATATTTTTTTCTTCAATTTGCACAGAGAGTGGGGAAAAATTCATGAAAGAAGTTTGTGTTATTCCCTTCTGAAGTTCCAACTGGTTATCATGCATGTTACGTGCCAGAAACAGGTGTCCCTTTTAGAGAGATGTTAGAGCTCCTGTCACCTGCACAGTTTTCTTGTGAGCAGTCACCTTTCCACAGCAATATGTGGCCCTGGCCCTGATCCAGTATGATTGGCCCAGTTGTGAGCATTAGACCAAATGGCAACATGTATATGCTGACCAGTTTATCCCTTTCAATGTTGAGCTTCCAAATCCCCTGGCCTTATGCTTTAGAATCAACATGCTCACACATGTGTGTTCCCCTCTGCCCATTTTCTTTCTTTTTCTACATCTCCAGGCCTTTCTTATTTTCTATGTATACCACCATCCCATCTGCTTACTATCCAGTGCCTGACTTTCTATCTTTTTTTGCACATTTACTTCCTACTGTATGTCTCCAGCCTCTTCTTTTCTTAAGCTCCTTCTTTCTCCATTACAAACATACTCAGGCTTCAAATAAATAATTAGAAATCAGTATCTATGAATGTTAAATCAAATTTTGATATTGTAAATGTATAGCAATTGTGAATGGATAACATCTCTGCTTGGCATAGATGATAAGACTCCAATTTGAGTCATTGACATATGAAAAATGAATTCAAATTCAAATTCCTCTCCTATCTTCCCAAATTCATAGGTTGAAGCTCTAACCCTCAATGTGATCATACTTGGAGAAAGGAACTTTAAAAAGGTCATAGGGTGGGCCCTAATCCAATATGATTGGTGGTGTCCTTATAATGAGAGGAAGAGACACCAGGCACACTTGCTCGTAGAGAAAAGGTCTTGTGAGGACACAATGAGAAGGCAAAGACACTACAAGCCAAGGAGAGAGAATTAAACAGAAACCAACCCTGCTGCCATCTTGCTTTTAGACTTCCAGCTTTCAGAACTGTGAGGAAATAAGTTTCTATGGTTTAAGCCATCCAGTCTGTGGTACTTTGTTATGGCAGCCCTAACAGCCTAATGCACTTATGTATGGTAGAGTTTTAAGATGTAATTTTAGTGGGCTTAGATGTGAACAACTCAAAATGATATACTTAATTCTAATCAGCATCAGTGTCAATACCTGATTGATTAAACTCTGTAATCATGACACCTGTAGACCACATAATCAACATTGGTTTTAGGGGAGGTATGACCAGACCTTAGTGGCCTGAGCTTCTCAGTTATGCAATGAACTGTACTGTTAGAAATCTATTAAGAGGGTAGATCTCATATTAAGTGTCCAAAACAAAACAAAACAAAACAAAACAAAACAAAACAAAAAAGAAAGCAGTCCTTTCTCCCACTTATTCATCCCTCTTCCCCTGTGACAACTTGTTTGAAATCTCACGTAGGACACACATTGATGTTTGCATTTGTCATGAGTGCTTGGAGTCCTGAGATCTAGAACATTTAAATCTATGACTTAGGACTAATATTGATCAGAAACTATAAATATTCATGAGCTAGTACCCTTACTTAAGAGGATATATGTTATAACATGACCTATTTATCTTGGGTTTCAAGATGTTTGTTGATGATGACTTCACTAGTAATTTGTTTTTTTGAAACTTGAATTTGTATGTATCATTAATTTAGCTGATGCATAGAGAGCTCACGTTGAAAATCAGTCTCAGCTTTCAAAATGATACTTTTAAAACATGAATTGTAAATTACATATATCACAACACAAATCAGAGGCTCAGACATATAGTGTAGGTTTGTGTTTGATTATGGTACCTGGTAACAGGTAATCACTTATGACTGTGCATGATGCACATGTGCACAGCCTTTTGTTGTGTAGGATGTGGCCTCTGCAGGGAATTGTATCATTCTAGGCTTAGTTAGGCAGTAGTTACATTAGTATTTTGGGCATGGGAGATTTATTATAGGAAACTAGTAGCCCGATGCATAAAGATTTGTGCAAGAATTGGCCTTCTTTTCCCTGGCTGTCTTTCTGCCTTCGCTCCAGCCTGGAGCCGCCTTTCTGCCTTCTTATGCTGCCCAGAGGCACTGAGCAGCTGTAGCTGTGTGGAATGCCTGTGTCCCACCCCACCCCTGGCTGCTCAGGGCCTGCTATGCAAATTAACCCACTAGCTTTGTTGGGTTAATTTGTATACTCACTCCTGATTGGCTGTTGGGTGTCACAAAGTATGGTCAATTTGCATCTTTCTCTTTTATTAGTGTAAATGTGTGAGGAACTAGGGAAGAAATGTAGTGAAGAGGAGTTGGAGGATCTGAAAAGGAGTAACTAACCAGTATTCATGAAGTACTAGCCAAGATGGACAACTCAGAGCTTGCAGGGAAGTCTGCTCTCCTGATCTGAGAAGACAGACTCTTCCATTTCCAAAGTGGGACCATGGAAAAGTCTTTGTGAAGGTGTTTCTGTGTGGCTGCTAGCTCTTAAGGTCCATAGCTGAGTGGTATAGCTGGTGGTGTTCCTGGGGCCACTGTTGGCCAGCAGGGCCATCATTTGGCAAGAAGAGCTGGACACAGAGCAGAGGAGATTGAGGATGAGCTGGGACTTACCAGGCTACCATGTGTGGTGGGAACCACCCACCTTCTAAGAGTAAAAGCTGCTGCTTCACTTCTGTCTTCCAAATCTTGCACTAATTCTTTTTTTTTTTTGGCCAACTTTAAAATAGAGCCCTTAAGATTCTTAGTTTAACCAAGTTGACTTAGCACAGCACAGGACTGTCAGTTTTCACAGGGCTCTGTAGGACAGTAGAGTTATTGTTTGTGGTTTAGAACCAGCACCATATTAGGACTGTCATTTGAGGATTGTTGGAAGACGCACCTACTGAGAAATATCCACCATCTGTCTTCAGTGGTGCCCAGAGTTCTCATCATTTCCTTTCTTCCCTTCCTTCCTCTTTTTACTTTCTGATATAGTTCTTTAAACAAAATGCAGTGGCAATTTCTGTCTCTGACCTCTGGCAAACTGATCTTCTGCAAATTGGCTTGGGTGCTTTCCTTTCAATGGTCAAGATTGCAGGCAGAGACAGAAGTACCTGGAGGCAGCTACTCATGTTCTAGGTATTAGAGATGTTATGTGCAAGAGCAAAACGTGATAGGTTGACATTGAGGACATTTGATGTGGGCAAGTTCTAGTTTATACAGGAGACAGAAAGATAAGTTAATGAGAGAAATTGACAGTCATTTATACCGCTGGTATGAGCAGGCCTCTCAGCTAGGCTGCTGACAAAAGGTTACAGCTCACTATCATGGAGACAGCCCACAGTGAGGCTAAAAATGATTCATTCTCAAACATTGTTTAGATACTTTATGCTCCCTGGTGACAGAGGAGTATCTCTTTCCACTCCCTCCCCTCTTTAACTCATTTGTGAGCATGCATGTGCTTTCTCTCTCTAAAAACATGCAGAAGCGATAAATCAGCCAGTTTAAGAAGACCCAGCCAGCCCAACACAGATCGATTTCAGAGGGAAGTCGATGAGCTGCTAATAGAATTACAACTACCTGTCAAAACAGGGAAAACATATCTGTGACAGTGACAAAGGGCAAATCAATTTAAGAAAAGGTTTTTTTTTCTTCTTCCTGAGACATAGATGTGGAGTACATGGGTGCCTCTGAGAGTCTTTAATTGTGAACAGAAATCATATACTTGGACTGTTAAAGCTAAGGCTATGTCGATGATTCTGGGAGAGCATACTCTTCTCTTCAAGGTGCCTTGAATTGCCAAGGACATCTACCTGGCAAATCTTTAGTTTCTCAGTCAACTTGATCATTTTCAGTGGCCTCACAGAACTGTTGCCAATGTGACTTTTACTAACAGCAAATTCCATGTTCTGACTTAGTTTCTTGCAAAGGGAATCTTAATCATGAGCACAATTCTCAGCCTAAATCCATTGTGTATTAACACAAGGCTCTTTTAGGTCAAGGGCTTGATTATTGAACACAATTTAGTATGCATTAACTTAACCCAGCACTACAGATTTCTGCAAAACAAACAAAGAAACTGTAACATAATATGAAATATTTATTTGGTCTCTTCCCCCATTTTCTGGCCTATAGCTCCTAAAACTCTTGGGATCTCTGAAGTATCTTTTTGTATGGTAATGAGATGACTGGTGGCTGAGGGATTTGTATATAACCTCAGCATGGGAACTGGTTGCCAGGGGAACCAACCATGTTATTACAAGTTTGGAACTTTCAGTCTTCCCCCCACCCCTCTTCACCTCCACTTAGGGAGGAGAGAGAAACTGGGAGCTGAGTTAATCACCAGTGGCCAATGATTAATTAATTATGTTTATGTAATGAACCTTCATAAAAATTGACACTAAAGGGGTTTGGAGCCCTAACCGGTTTGGCTCGGTGGATAGAGTATCGGCCTGCGGACTGAAAGATCCCAGGTTCGATTCCTGTCAAGGGCATGTTCCTTGGTTGTGGGCACATCCCCAGTAGGAGGTGTGCAGGAGGCAGCTGATCCATGTTTTTCTCTCATTGATGTTTCTAACTCTCTCACCCTTCCTCTCTGTAAAATATCAATAAAATTTATTAAAAAGAAAATAAAAAGTTAAAAAAAATAAAGGGGTTTTGAGAGCCTCCAGGTTGGTGAACACGCGGAGGTGCTGGCGCTGGTAGGGTGGTGCACCCAGAGAACATGGAAGATCTGCACACACCAAATCCCACCCCCTAATCTCTTGCTCTCTACATCCTCTTCTATGTGGTTGTTCCTGCGTTGTATTTTTATAATAAACATGGAATGGTAAGTGAAGTACATTCCTGAGTTTTTAGCAAATTATCAAAACTGATGAGGGGGTGTGGGTACCTCCAATTTATAGCAGGTCAGTCAGAAGCTCAGGTGACAACCTGGAGTTGCAATTGGCAGGAGGGGATGGGAGGGGGCAGTTTTGTGGGACTGAGTCCTTAATTTGTGAGGCCTGGGCTAACTCCAGGCGGTTAGTGTCAGAATTGCTTGATAATGTAAAACCCGCACACTTAGTGTCTTAAGTGGAGAGATAAGTTGAGGAAAACAAGAGAGATTTTCTTTGAGAAACAAAGAAAAAAGCAATCAATTGTTCCAACAGAATCCAACCAAGTCATTGTCAGCAAGAAATACAAAGGGTCTCACACTCACCAAAGCTCAGTGATTGAATGTTCCCTCATTGCTGATCTCTCTTTAGAGGAGAGTTGTGGGACAGTAGGGACAGAAGTTAATAACATGGTTCTGGAACCAGACACATTAGCATTTTGGTGCTACCTACCACTCGCTTAGCTGCATGACTTGGGTAAGCTGTTGAACCGCTTGAAGCACAACTTTTCCGTTTTGTACAATGGGGCTATTAACTTTGTAATCGGGCATTTTCCTGCCAAATCGCGTTGTAATGTGAAGAAAGAAATCCAATAATGGTCTGACTTTGCAAAGTCTATCTGAGTTGTCTTGCACATTTTCGTTGTTGAAATGCCAGGCCCTCCATATTTGACGGACTCTGTCTCTACTCATCGTTTTTGGAAACATCTAGTCTCCTGCGCTTTGGTATAAAAAGCGATATGACGAGTTTACTTGTTGTTAATAGTGCTTACTTCATACAGTTATGAGGAGTAAATAAGCTAAAGTCTAAATGCTATGGCCCTTCAGTGCAGAAGAGAGGCCACTTGACACCACTCATTTCTGTAATCTTTCTACCTGTAACTGTGTGGGCCAAGGACAGAATAATCCAACTGGCCACTTTTTGCTTCAGAAAGCTGGGCAAAGTCTCCCCATGCTGTGTGTAATTTAACAGATATGTAAGAACTATGTTTGTCCCAACCCCGTTATATACATACCTCCCCTTGTCACACATTTTAAGGATCTTCCATGTTCTTCTGACATTTCCATTTCTACCTTTTGACACAGATCTCACTGCTGCCTGGGAAACTAGGTTAAGAGGTCGAGGGAAATGCTCTGTAGTATCTTTAGTACGTTGTGTGTGCTGGGGCATGGCTTTGCTACCTGACATTGAGAACAGCGATTCAGCCTTCCAGGCTCAACCAGGCTCTGCTTAGTCCAGGTCTCACGTACATGAACTCATTTACATTCCCACTCCTATGAAAATGAAGGCAAGGATAACATTTTAATTACTTTTCAGGGATGTCAGACAGTAAGCAATGACATTTTTTTTGAGGGGCTCACCTTTTCTCTTCCAGATTAAATGCTGATCTGAGCTATGTTCCAAGAAAATTTAGTAACAAAACCGCATTTGGCTCAGCTGTTTCAGAATGATGTCTGTAAAGAGGGACAGTAATCTAGTTTGTTGCTCCGGTGTCAGATTATACCAACATGCCTCTCACTTGGGCTCTAAGTCCATTCACATTTTCTACTGTGGTTCTATGAAATTCATCCTCCAGCCATCCTGGTTTCAGATCAATTATATTAGCATCCTTGTTTCACATGAACAAAATTGACTGTAGCTTTAATTTCTGTTTTCCTTATTTTTTTTTTAACCTTAAAGAAACTTATAAAAAGGCATTTTGGTGCATCTATGTGGATAAAGACGAAAACGCAAGTTTCCCTTATTATTGATAGGAAAATGTCTGATTCATCTCAAATTAGGATAATTATGTGATGAACCATATTAAGATCATTTATATATCATTATCCTGGAACTACCTCTTTCTCATAATGGTGGAACTATTTCGTTCTCTGAGGGGTGAGGAGGACAATGGCCTGTGGGCTCAGTGTGGGATATTTTAAGTCTGATATTTTAAGAGCTGGAGGAGGAGGAGTGCTGAGTGACTGAAGATCTGTGTTAGCCCTGGGTTGAAGTTTTTTTGTAAGTCTACACTCTCTGCCTTAAATTCCTCTTGTGTGTTTTTGTTGGGGGAAGGGGGATAGAGGGGCGGTAGTGGTGGCGACTGATTGGAAGAGGAGACCTAAAAATGGTGCTTGAAAATGTTGCCAAGATCTTTGTGTTGGAGAAACTATCTGCTAATATCACTGCCTGAAACCAGAGGCAAAGAAGGTATTCTGAAATGAAGGGTCAGAAGAACAGACATTTCCAGGCTGTTGTCCAGCAAAGTGTCTGGCTCTCTACCTGGTTACTGAGGAGGTGAGGTGGGGGAGAAAGCACCTGTGGCTCAGAGCCAGGCCATAGGAGTTCACCTCCCACTTCTGTGTCCCAGTAATCTGTGTGATGTTCGCTGTATAACTTAAACCAGCTCTGCCTTACATTTGCAGTACACGGAGTGGAGCTAAGCAGTTGCTCTGTTGCAAAAGATAGAAAGTATTTTTTAAATTTAATAAATGTATGGTATGATTATTGTTTTTTCGATCCACAGGCAAGAAGCCTATGAGGCATCCTTGTTGTACAGCCAGTGTGGTAATTGCCTCCTCAGCAGGTTCCCTCCCCCGGTCCTCCGCCCCAGGGACCTGTTGTGGCTATCTCCTCTGACAGAATTAAGGCTGTCTGGGAAATGCTAGTTAATTGCTGAGCAGCTAAGCAGAATTGTAAAGGTCAGTGATAACAGGTAACAACTCACTCCCATTCACAAACAGCAGGATATGACAAAAGCAACTTACCTTGATGAATGCACTTCAGAAATCTATTGAGCTTATTTTGTCTCCTTCAAGCTCTGTCTGTCCCTCTTTATCTGTGTCTTTCAGTTTCTGCTTCTGTCTCCTCTTTGGGTTTTGTTTCTTGGTATTCTATGTCATTGTATGTTCCACTTTTAAGGGGTTCTGCACTCAAAACCAATAGTTGGGAGTTCTGCCACACCACCAGCAATTGTCTGACACCAGCTGAGTATCCTGCCATTCACCTCAATTCTGACACTGTCTACCCAGAGACAGCATCCAATTCCACAGGTTAAGGGTTCAGTCCCCCAAAGACGACCCTCCCACTCAGGTGCCCATTTCAAGCCCATGTTGTCTCCTGTGCTTCATCACTTAGGCATGGTTAATTAAATTATTGGATATCAGTGACTGATTCAACCTCCCAGTGTTCTCTGATCTCCAGAAATCAGGGGGTGGGACTGAAAGTTCCAATGTTACATGCATGTGGGTCCCTCTGGCAACCAGCGCTCTGTCAGGTTACCTATGGACTTTTCAAATGTCAACTCATTGACAACAAAAGGCAACTTTATTGTTCTCATCCCTTAAAAAATTCCAAGAGTTTTAGGATCTCTGTGCTAGGAATGGGGATAAATATACTTATTGAGTTCAGAGAGGAAGGGAGAGAGAGATAGGAACCTCAATGATGAGAGAGAATCACTAATCAGCTGCCTCCTGCATGCCCCCTACTGGGGATTGAGTCTGTGCCTTGACCTGGAATCCATCTGTGATCTCCTGGTTCATAGGTTGATGCTCAACCATTGAGCAACACTGGCTGGGTCTAATATATACTTCTTATTGTGAATCACAATGTCACACCTTTGTTACTCTCCCCTCTTAGTAATACTCAAGCAGAGAGGTGCACGGTATTCCTCTCTTTTGTGTCTCTCTAATCCTTTTCCCTTTCTTTTCTTTTTTCTTTGCTTCTCTTTTTTCATCCTCTTTTTCTGTCTCTTAATCCAACATTTATTTGTCCTTTCTTACTAATAGAACTAAAGTGCTGTGGTACTATGAATCAATTTCATGCCTTGCATTTCACCTGCTTCTGTAAGACCCCTTGCTCCTCCCTAGTGTGATGATTGTTTGTGTGGACCTAGCCAGTTAGCTCTGTAAACACCTGATTTGGAGAGGGCAGGTAGTGCCTCATGTGAGAGGATGTCCAGCACCATGTGCTCCTTTAGCTGAGCCCCCCTTGAACTCCACTGCTTGCTTCTGAAGTCTTGTGGGGCAGAATGCCGCCACCATTGCTGCCCCTGCCATCAGTGGCCACATCGACCCCTGTGCTGGTAAAGTTTGGTGGAAGGTGAGGTGTGATTGTTTATCCATCTCCTTCACTTATGTTGTTTTTTTTTGTATACAGTACTGCTGCTTCTCTTGACCTAGAACATAATATACTAAGAACTTACTATGTGCTAGTTACTTTATGTTGTGTGGGTTACTTCAATCTTCTCTGCAAACTATGATCCGTGAGTCAAATCCAGCCCATTAATTATTTTTTTTATCAAGGTTTTATGTATTATCTATTGCAACTTTGTGTTACAAAGGCAGAATAGAGAATAGTTACAAGAGAGACTCTTGTACCTGCAAAGCCAACTATCTGGACCTTTACAGAAAATCTGCCGAACTCTGTTATAAGTTAATGCAGAATTTCCATTTCACACAGGAGGAAACTGAAAATCAACAAGTTTCAACAACTTCCTCATATCTAGATGGTAAGTAGCAGAAGTGAGATTCAAAATCATCACACCTCCTTTTATCAGCTTTTCCCACTAACAGAACTCCTTGGTGACGTGCTTAGAAGAGTGGAGCAAATTTCCATAGGGGAGGTGGCATTTGGTCGAAGTCTTAAAGGAAAACTTGGGCAAGAGCGGACAGAACATTTTAGCCTGAGGCACAAAGGTATGAGAGAGGGGAAACTGACAGGAAAGGAAGGTGCTAGAATGAAAGAAACCTGTGCCAAACCAGGAGGCCTGAACTTGAACTTTTAAGCCTGTGGTCTGTGCTTTGCTTGTACATCTTTCTTAGTAAAATAATTTGAGAATTGATTCCAAATATATTTACTTCTCATAAATTACCTACACATTACATTATATTAATACTATGTTGAATATATTATAAAATGTATAATTAAGAAATCTGAAACAGATAAACTGAAGGTAAAATGAATATTTAAAATTTTTATTTTAGTTATTATTGGTTCACATACCTTTGGATGCCTTCTAATGATGATATTTAATGAGAATAATGTTAATTCATGTGCTTTTTATTTTTGAAAATTTAGACTTAACACTGATATATGGCTATTTGAAGGTATTATTCTAAGATTAGTTCTCTTTGATATGCGGTTTTAATGGTATCACAGTGGAAAATAATTCACAAAGATATATGGATTCAAGTAAAAGAAGTACATTGTTGGTTTCACTTACAATTTATTATTATTTTTCAAAACTACCAATTATGCCAAAGTTTTTAATTTATCTGGTATATTTACATTTTCCCTAATGTCAATTGCTTGCCAATATGCAAATGAATTAGAAAGTGCTTTGTTATATTTCACACAATTCATTGTTCACAATGTGTTCCAGCCACTGAAACTGTTCACTTGGAAATTTCTAAACAGGTAAGGAAGTTGTAAGTTTGAATATCTAGATTTGGTTCTTAAATATGATACAAACAATTTCCAGCAACAAAAATCATGTAAGCGGGAAATGTTTCTAAACATTTGTTTTTTTAATGCTCTCTTCAAAATTAGATTTTTCCTGAAAAGAAGTTATTTCCTTTTTCTCTCTAACACTGTCACCTTTACCTAAAAGGACAGTTTTTGTGCTTACTTATTTTTTAAAAAATATATATTTTATTGATTTTTTACAGAGAGGAAGAGAGAGGGATAGTCAGAAACATCAATGAGAGAAAAACATCGATCAGCAGCCTCCTGCACACCTCCCACTGGCGATGTGCCTGCAACCAAGGTACATGCCCTTGACCGGAATTGAACCTGGGACCCTTCAGTCCGCAGGCAGATGCTTTATCCACTGAGCCAAACCGGTTAGGGCGCTTACTTATTTTTTTTAAGTAAGTGCATCTCATTGAAAAGTCTGATTATCTCATTGTTGCGTTCACCTCCTCTCGTGGTTGACCAAGTTCAAACTGGGAAGGCAGGAATGTTTGTCCTGCTATTTTCTTCTCACTTTTAGGCATCATTAGTATTTTCTTTAATCCACAGTCTCTCTGAAAGATCTCTTTAAGCCACTCGTCCATCTTATGATGATTGGTCTAGTGAAAAGTATCCTGCATAACCTGTAAATCTGTTTCACTGTGAGCATGTAAACTGAACTGTGTTGTAATAGGCTCAAGAAAGAATGAACGACTGAGGGTTCCACTGTCAAGTCCTTGAAGTCAATGCCTATTTTAAATATTAGAAATCCTTAACTACTTCCCTATATTTTAGATATCTAAAAGAGAAGTTGTATCTCTTTACTCCCACACTCCAGTGGCTTATCTTGTTCATCCCTTGGGTGCACACACCTCATTTCAGAGACCCCAGTTCTGAATACTGGAAAGCAAATCATACGTTATTAAATGGGAGGCAGGTGACATGATCAGATTCAAATTGTCTTTGGGATTATATTTTGTGGCTTCGTGTCTAGACATGTGAAATGCTCCCCTAAGGTTTTAAATAAATAAGTTAGGTGGTTTTAAATAATAGTATCTAAACATCTCCAAAATAGGCAGCCACTGTGAGTATGGCGAAGGCTTGTCTGTCTCATTAGTATCTTGAAACCCTCTGATGTTCTCTGGTAACTCCAGGCCTTTGCCCTTTTGGTTGGAGAATAATGTGCTTTGGGTACAAGGAGGTGACCTAAGCACCTCAGTGTGGAAAGAAGAATAGTTGTCTTCTGTAAGAGTCAGGGTAAAGGCTTTTTTGCGACCCTTTTAAAACTGAGGATTTAAGAGAAAGAATTATTAGCTCTGACTGTATAGTTTTAAAAAGGAAGAAAATTTAAAAAAATGAGAAATGACTTTAGGTCAAAAGTTGCTTGAGGAGTTATGCTCTTTTTATGCCTTAATGAAAAATTCTTGTTTTTTTTAAATATAAGCATATGAAAATTAGGAATCAACCACTGACCTTGAAACAGAAAGAGAAAAAATGAAATTGGTCCCTGAGAAATAGAAGTTGTCAAAACAATACCCACCTAGGTGAAATTTAATAGCCATTTTGGATAAAAGTGCTGTGCTAGTTTATTTTGCAGACTCTGTACCCAGTACATGAGGGACTTCATCCCTTGTTAAGCCTGCAGGCTTACTTTGAAGACACGGATTTTTATTATCTCTTTGGGAAATAATTATGTAAAAGTTTATTGCCTCATTTCATAATTTTTTCAATTATTGTAATTGTGTGAGATTAGAAGAAAAAATAAATTTAAAAATCTAAAGACAACTATGTATGTAACTGCAAAAGGCTTACAGTTAATGACGTGCACATAGAACCACTCCTTCCAAGTGTTTGAGTGGTTGTAAACTGCAAATTACATCTTGGGAAAATGTTAAATTGTAATCTTAACCAAGGTTCCAAGACGTGATCGATATCAGACACCAGAATGAGTTGTGAGACAGAGCATCTGTTTGGAATTTCAAAGTAGGTGCTAATCCTTGACTCACTCTGAATATAGAAACAGGTGGGGAGGGGGAATATTTGTGGACAGGGCATTTCTGTAAAGGATTTCTTTGGAGACAGTGCTGGATACCTCGTAAGTTTTGCCTCCTCTACAAGGAAGAGGGTGCCTGCCATCTTTCATCTGGCCTTCAACAAGACTACTTGGAGGTCTTGAGATATGCTCCTGCAGTGAGCCAGGCACATCTGCCTTCTGCCTGGGCAACCTAGCATATGAGGGATGGGCTGCCCAGCTGCCTTGTTACTGGAGGAATGGATTGTTTCTGATACATTGGGATTAGTCTGTAGTCTCTGAATTTGTGCAAATAAAGAATTTGTGGTTATTTCCCCTGACAGATGCGAATCAGGCATGAGAGAGCTGATGTGGTGGTTGTCTTTGGTCCGGTTAGGCTCACTGATGAAGGGAGTGATGACACTCCAACAGAAAGAGAGAGATTTAGGTTGCTGATGGAGTCCCAGAAGCTCACAAGGAACTGGGTGACTAGTCAGACTGGAGATGTGTTGCCTGAGTCTAAGAAGTGCTTGAGAATCTCCAAGGAGCTCTCAGTGAGCCTCAAAAAATAAGGGCTTTAAATACTTGACAGGCCCAGTGAACATGAAGCTGTCTGCAATACCAATCAAATGAAACCTTTCTTCCTCCTTTCTCTCTCTTACCTTCCCCCACAATGGCCATGGCAGACAGTAAGATGGAAACAGGGTGTGGAATTATAAGACAGGGGCAGGAGGGGAAAGAGAGGACAAGACACTCTAATTACCAAATTGAGACTGTGTTTGTGACCTAATGTGGCTGGTGGCATTTTGTACTCTGACAGTGAACTGAAAAGGTATGGTATTGCTCTAGGTTGCACCTGGGGGAGTGCAAGCACTTTCCTACACTAAATACATTTAAAAAGTATATGAGACAAAAGTAAAGATATTTGCTGATTATATCTCATGAATCCTGCCGCATTAACATCCTAGTCACAGGGCTTGAAGAACAAAGTGAGAGCACTATCCTCAAGGACCCAGGGACCTAGAGGAAAGGCTATGAGCAGTATTTCAGCCCCTTTCCCTTTCCTTCTGGTTGCTGTGGCAGGGCTAGGGCAGAGAGAGGTATTGTTGTGGGGTAAGCAGTGAATCCTTACTGCTGTCTTTTATTCTGCAAGGAGGGCTGTTTGGCAGCATCTGGTCTCCTCATCAATGAACTATTAAAGAGCTGATGGTGTTGGCATCTGAGGTTTAGAAAGCAATGCAATGTATATTTCTTCTCTGCTTTTATAAATGTCTAGTGCAAAGATAATATGTTGTTATTTGTTTTTTGTGTATTGATTTTGGTCTAAGGAGGTGAGGAAACAAGATAAGAAGCACTGAGGGAGTCAGGCTTGGATTGCTTATGAGTCAGGGAAAATCACAACATCCTTCCAGTTCAGAGTGGGAAAACTAGTGGGACTTTGTGAAGGGCAGAGATTAAGACTCCTGATTTGGGCTGTTTTCAGGCTGGCCACAACCCCTTCTGGGTGGAGGTCCCTGCTGGGGTGCCTGATGATCCTGGGTGAGGGGCTGATAGCTGTTTGCAGGCTGGCCAAGCCCCCCAATGGGTACCCTAACCCAATGGGGGGGTGGCCAGCCTGAGTGAGGGGCAGATGGCTGTCTGAAGGTTGGCCACAGCCCCTTCATGGTGGGGAGTGTCCTGCTAGGGTGCCTGGCCAACCTGGGTGAGGGGCTGATGGCCATTTTCAGGCTGGCCATGCCCCCTGGCGACCCAATTGAAACTTTGTAGCCTTGAGTGGAGCTCAGGTCTGGAGGGAAGCAGGTATCTGGGATTTATTTATCTTCTATAATGGAAACTTTGTAGCCTTGAGTGGAGGCCAGGGCAGGTGGGAAGCTTGGCTTCCTTCATCACCAGGGGCAACGCAAGCCTCCTACTCACTCCAGCTCCTTGGCTGCTACCATCTTAGTTGGGTTAATTTGCATACTTGCTCCTGTTTGGCTGGTGGGCATGGCTTGTGGCTATAACAAAATGGCAGAGTGATGATTAATTTGCATGTTTCTCTTTTATTAGTGTAGATTGATTCATTAACATTGAACTCTTAACAGTATTAAAACTAATGCCTGAATGAAAATTACCTACCACATCCATTTTCTCTGTAAAGGCACATTCTTGTGCTTAGGAACACAAGAAAACAATTTCACACTATGTATACACTTGGGAGCTATTTTAAGCAGTGAAATCACCAACAAAAAGCACAAACATGAGGAAACTGAGACACTAGATAGACTGCAAAATAGATGCTTGTTTACACTATGAGAGTTGAAACAAGATGTCAGCTGTTTAACTCTGGTGAGAACATGCATGTTGGGCAAATATTTTGCTGCTCTGCTCATGTCTGAGAATGACCAAGAAAGTGCCAGAGTATTAGTTTGGGGGTTCAAAGAAATTTTTGTGAGTAGGCAAATACAGAATCCATGATTAATGAGAATCAACTGTATTTGGGTGACCAGCAACTGGTGATCCAAGGTCGGTTTGACTATCTCCAGTAAAGGGAGAATGACATTCAGAGGCAGTTCATTCTGTCTTTGGCCAACCTCCTTTTTATAAAGCTTGCCAAATTCTACCCTGTGGAGCCTTGAAGAACAAATTTCACATTTCTTTCAAATGACATTCATATGCTGGAAGACAGCAACTATGTCTCCTGGGACTCATCAGTAGATTAAGCATCTCCATTTACTATAGCTATTCTCATTTGATGGTACTTTAATTGCCCTCCCTGTTCCTGTTGCCCTCAGAGCGTTTCAGTGTCTCAACATCCTTTTTTTAGAGTGTGAGACCCATGTACTAATGCTGAATATCTGAGTTGCAGGTGAGGTCTGATTAGCACCCCAGAGAAAAGTGGCACCTTATTTATTTTTAGCTGGAGGCTTGGTACACAGAATTTGTGCACAGATGGGGTTCCTAGGCCTCGCTGGTGATCGGGACTGATTGGGGCCAGAGAGGAGGCACCGCAAGAGGTTGGCTGGCCGGGGGAGGTTGGCTGTGGAGTACACTGACCACCAGGGGGCAGCTCCTGCATATTGGTCAGTGCGCATAATAACGACTGGTCATTCTTGTCCTTCTGGTCATTCCAATCACTTTGGCTTTTATATATATAGACTAGGGGCCCGGTGCACAAAAATTTGTGCACTCGGCGAGGGGAGGAGGGGGTCCCTCATCCTGGCCTGTGCCCTCTCACAGTCTGGGACCCCTGGGAGGGGGGATGTCCACCTGCTGGCATGCATGGCCAGTCTGGGTGAGGGGCTGAGGGCTGTTTTCAGGCTGGCCACAGGCCCCTCAGGGTTCATGCACTGGGGGGTGGGATGGCTGGTGAGTGCAGGCGTGGATGTTTCCAGCCGGGTGGCCTACCATCGCACATACCTGGTGGGCCTCCACCACTGAGGGGACACACCTGGTGCAGAGCTGGGTGGCAGACCAGGGGGTGGATGCTGGTGCATGGTCCCTTGGGGGGGCCATGCTGCTGAGCGGACACACGGGAGTGGAGCCAGGCACATGCTCACACATGCCCCGTGGAGGCAGGTGGCTGGACCTGTGGCAGAGGCTCTGCACGGGGGCAGAGGATGCTCGGGCATGACCCCGAGGGGTTACCCACCTCAAGCCCCCGCCACTGAGCCTCTGAGGTCGTGTGGGCCCAATTGCTCTATTCCCAGGCCTCGCAGGGCCGGGCTGGGCTGCCAGCTCCCAGCCTTGTGGCTGCTCACTGCTGTCTGGAACCACCGCGAGCACGATTGCTCTATTGCCAGGCCCAGCCGAGGGCCGGGCCGGCTCTCACCCAAGGCCACCCAGAACCAACCACTGGCGCAATCGCTCTATTCCCAGGCCCAGGGTGCAGGGCCAGGGCCTGTGCAGCCAGCTCCCGGCCCTGCTGCCAACCGTCACTGCCCTGAATCGACTTCCAGGGCACACACAGGTGGAGGCCAGGCCTCCACCTGTGCGTGGGCCAGCGCGATCTCTCTATTCCCAGCCCCATCTCTCTATTGCCAGCCCCGGGTGCTGAACCGGGGGCCTGGGAGGCTGCCCGACCCTGCAGCCGCTGCCACTGTCCGGAACCGACTGCCAGAGCACGCAAGGGCGGAGGCCTGGCCTCGGCGTGCGCCGGTGCGATTGCTTCATTGCCAGCCCGGGCCTCCGCCATCTTGGCTGGGCTAATTTGCATACCATTGTTCTGATTGGCTGTTGGGCATCCCGAAGAAATGGTTAATTTTACTATTTCGCTTTTATTAGTTTAGATAATGCTGTGGGATCTCCCAATAATAATAATAATTACGTGCATCAGAGTCTTCTCTATTCAATAAGAACCAAGCCATCAAAGTTGAGTTATGCCTTTTAGCCCTATCTAAAACTTCAGCAAAATCATCAGTATGAAAATACAAATTTTGTTCATTTGGCAAATGAATAGCTAATCTTGTGATTGTATGAGATTGGTCATGCATTCACATTCCAAAATCTCCAAACAGCCTCAGGAGCACTCACATACCTAGAGTCAATGAAGTCCTGTACTTCGTCATGATTGATAATATTTTTTTCAGAAATTTTAATATTTGCACAATCGTGCCCTTTATAGATGTATTTAAATAAATATTTCACACTTTTAATTGATTTCACACTTCAACATTTATATGATGGTCATACTTAAGGCACAAATACGGGTTATAAGGGACAATCCAAGTGTTATTGACAACTTTATTTCCAATACACATAGTGCTACCAGAATTTCTTTTATATTTGGGATATCCATCAATATTTGCAATGGTTGCATTTTGAAATTCTTTTGGATATCCCTTTGAACATTTTCCATTTTCCATACATGGACTATTTGGATTTAGTATTCCACATGGTCCATGTACCATATTTGATTTTACAATTTGAAAAAGTCGAGGATACTGGTCTTCATCTGGAATTTCTGCCTTAACTATACGGT
>PVJC01026929.1:0-23654 GCA_004026665.1 Murina feae | reverse complement strand
TTCCCATCACGGGTCCTGGGTCCTGCGCTGTCCCGCCCTGCAGCCGCTCTGTGCACTCGGGAGGTCCCTCAGCCCGGCCTGTGCCCTCTCGCAGTCTGGGACCCCTCGGGGGATGCCCACCTGCTGGCGTGCCTGACCAGCCTGGGTGAGGGGCTTTAAGGCTGCCCACAGCTCCCATTGCCCAATGTCCCAGCAAGGCCGGGTTCTGGACACAGGTTCTGGAGTTTTTTCCCCTATAATTGATACTGTTCCTTGAAGGCCTGGGGTAATTGATACACTGTTCCTTTAAGGCGGCCTTCTAACTACTAACAAAGCCTCCACTGCTTCACCTCGCAGAGTCTATAATGAAACAATTGTTACTTTTACTGGTTAGGCTGGAGCTGCTCTTTCCTTCAGCTCCGGAGGATTCTATGATTGTTACAATGTTTCAAAAAGCTGTGTTTCGCTAGAGGCAGTTTAATCAGAGCTGAGCTGAGGGGCGCAGCTTCACTTTCCCTCCTGCCGCAATGGAAAGGGCTGTTTACTCAGGTCCGTGAGTGGCGGCCGCCATGTTGGCTGGGATAATTTGCATACAGCCGCTCTGATTGGCTGGTGGGCGTGGCTTACCATGTCTCGGAGAAACGGTTAATTTTAATATTTCGCTTTTATTAGTTTAGATATATATATATATATATATATATATATATATATATATATATATATGAAAGTGAATGAGAGGGATTCCTAATTAAGATGGTGTCCAGTCAAACAGATCTTGTTTAATTTTATAGGTGACATAAAATGTTTTATTCTTATACCACGAATTTTTAATACAGATGAAAAACTTTCTATATTTTAGACTATTTTTTTCCATAAAATGCATGTTTTGCTCATATCTCTATTTTTATATTTATCTCAATATATTTGCAAGAATGCTTCCTAAATTAAGGAAATTAGTAAAATATACTTTTCTATTATATTTTCTTGATGAAATTCATGAACATCTATGATATTAAATGCTTAAGAACACTACCATGAATGACTGAATTATTCAAGTTTGACTAGCCTGTGGTAAATATTGATCCAATAATTTCACACTAAGTTAAGTTAAAGATCAAAAGGGATAATGTACGTATGTATCATTTTTGTAATCATGTATGCCTTTTGTATACTTTCAGTGTATTAAAATTTACTCAAAGTACAATATATAGTTGTAAAATGTACAAGATGAGTTTTGTTAAATGAATATATCCATGTGAAAAATAACCCCCAAAGTTCCCTCTTCCTTTGATCAGTCCTTACCCGCCTGATCAATACCTACTCTACCTCCTTGGTAAAGTTCTGCTTGCACTACAGAGGAATGTGTCTTCTGTTGTTTCCAGGTGGAGTGTTACAAAAGAATCAATTAGGCTAAATTGGTTGAAAATATTTTTCTATTTTTTCCCATTAATTATTGAGAAAACAGGGTTAAACTCTACATTCCAATTGTAAACTTGTTTATTTCTTCATTTATACTATCAATTTTTGTTTCATGAATTTAAAATTTTGTTTTTAGGTAAATAAGCAATTAGAATTGTTACTTATGCCCTGTTTTTGAATTGATTCTTTAAATTCCTGGTAATGTTCTTTATTCTGCAATCTACTTTGTCACATATTAAAGAAGTCAATCTGAGTTTTATTTTTATTAGGGTTAGCATGGCATATCTTTCTCAAACCTTTGCCTTTTCACTTATTTGTGTCTTTATATTTAAAGTGTATTTCTTGTAGGCAGCATAGAGTTGTATTGCTTTTTTTTTTATTGAATCCAACATTCTTCATCTGGGATATCTAGATCTTTTATATTTAACGTGATTACCAATATGGTTGTGTTGAGATGTAGCATCTTGCTATTATTTCTCCCACTTTTTATTTGTTCTTTTTTCCTGCCTTTTTTTTTTTGCATTGTACGTGTTTTATGACTCAATTTTATGCCCTTTCTGAACTTATTAGCTTTAATCCTTTGTTTTTATAGTGGCTGTTTTATGGTTTCTAAGGTGCATTTGTAACATATCACAACCTGCATTCAAATAATACTATAACATTTGACATGCAATGTAAGAACCATATATCAGTATGCTTATGCCTCACTGTACACAGTCTAAAAATCTTGCAGTAGCTTATTTCTATCCTCTTGTCTTGTCACCCTGCCTGTGCTTTTGGTATTCCATGTTTTACTTCTACAAATTGAATAAACCGCATAATATATTACGATTTTTACTCTACTTAATTACTGACTAAAAAGTGTTACAAATTTTTGAAAAAATATTTAAAATTTACCCATATAGTTACCATTTCTGGTGTCCTTCATTTCTTAATGTAGGTTCAGATTCCCACCTGGTATTACTTTCTTCCTGCTCAAATCACTTCCTGTGGCATTTGTTATACTACAGTCCTGCTGGGGACAAGTGTTTAGGATTCCATATATCTGAAGAAGTTTCATTTCACCTTCATTTCCAAGAGACATTGTTCTCACATCCTTTTTCTGTTCTTTTTTCAGCAACTACAATTATATATGAGGCTGTTTGAACTTGTTCTTCACTGATTCTCTGTTCAATTTTGTAGTCCTTTTTGTCTCTGATTCCTTTTGAAAAGTTTCTATTCTAATGTCTTTGAGTTTATTAATTTTTTCTACTGTGAATCCCATCTAGTGTACTTTTCATCTAAAATATTGTATTTTTATCTTTAGAATTTTGATTTGCATCTTCTTATACCTTACACACCTTTACTTACGATGCTTCCTCGTTACTTTCTTAAGTGTGTGATGTAGTTAAAATGGCTGTTTGCAGGCACAGGTGTGTCATTTCTCAGCCTGATCCTATTAATCAGTTTTATTCCTCAACATGGAAATTATTTCCCAGTTTCTTTGAATATCTGGTAAATTTTTAAAAATACTATGTTTTTTATTGATTTTCGAGAGAGAGAAATAGAGGAGAGAGAGATAGAAACGTTGATGAGAGAGAAACATCCATTAGTTGCCTCCTGCACATTCTCTACTGGGGATTAACCCTGCAACCTGGGCATGTGCCCTGACTAGGAATAGAATCAGCAACCTCTTAGAACATGGGATGCTGCTCCACCAACTGAACCACACTGGCAGGGTGATGTCTGGTAATTTTTATTAGATATCAGGCACTATGAATTTTAGAACTAGATATTTTTATATTCCGACAAGTAGTTTTAAGCTATACACCACATAAATTACTTAGAGATGGTTTGATCCTTTTGAGACCTGCTTGTAAGCTTTGTTAGATGGGATTGGGTCAGCTTTTAGTGTGGGGCTGACTTCCCTTATTACTGAGGCAGCACTCTTCTGAGTTCTCTACCTGATGCTCCATGAATTGTGAGGATTTCCACTTTGGTGCTGCATAGGTGCCAGAGATTGTTCCCCCTACTCCCCTAGAGTGTTTTTCCCCCCTTGGGCTCAGGTACTTTCCTCTGAGGCTTGTGCTGATGAGTGTTCAGCTGAGGACTTGAGGGAAGCACTCCGTGAATCTCTAGCCTCTGTCTGTGCAACTCTCTCCTGTCTGGTACTTTCCCATGTGAACTCTGGTTGCCTTATACTCCTCACTTTCCTAATTCTGTTGCCTTAACTCAGGGAGACTCCTATCTGACTCAGACTTACTATAAACATTTTAGCAAAATATCCAGTAAATTCTTTTTGCTTAAACCAGATTGTTTAAGAATTTTTATTACTTGCATCAAAAGAATCCCACCTGTTTATTGAGCTTCGTGGAGTTCTTTCTTGTAGCATAATTGGACAAATCTAGTAAGAATTCCAGCACCACACAGAGTAACTCTGCAGGGGTTCTTTAAAGCATAGTTAGTGGGCTTTTGTCTGCCTAATTCAAGAGTAATTTTAGACTGCTAGAGAGATGACTGGAGCTTCAAGATCGTTTACTTAATCACATCTGTAAAGTCCCTTGTGCCATATAAAATCTAATCTAATAAAAGAGTAATATGCAAATTAACCCTCACTCCGAGACACCTAAGCCATGCCCACCAACCAAGCCACACCCACCAGCCAATCAGAGCAACAATATGCAAATTAACCCAGCCAAGATGGTGGTTAATTTGCATACACAGGCATAGAACGAAGACTGAAGACAGCCTAGAAGGAAGCCAAGTGCTGCAGAAGGGAGCCAAGTGGCAGAGAATGGAGGGAGCAAGGCAGCGGAGATGGGAGGAAGCCAGGCAGTGGAGAAGGGAGCGAAGCCTGCCTTGGCGGGCTTCACTCCCTTCTCTGCTTTGCTCTGGCTCAGGGAGCCCTATTCTTGCAGAAATAGGCTGAGGAAGCCCTATTCTTGTAGGAATCTTACTGCAATGGGCTTTTAGTATATTTATAAATTCCAAGGATTAGAGAATGAACATCTTTGGAAACCATTTTTTGTGATTACCACTCAGATCTTTCTACAGTAGAGATCCGTGGGCTTCTCAGTCCATTTCATTTCTTCTGTTAATCAAACTATATTTTCAAAGACTGAGAACTATGGTTTGGAAAGCATGTGATATACAGACCTAATGGACAGTATTTCCTGGAATAGTGGCTACTGAGCATCTATATCTATCCTATATAATAAAAGTGTAATATGCTAATTATAGCCAGTTAAAGAGAAGTTGTCAAAGGATACAAACTTGCAATGCTAAGACAAATAAGTTCTGGAGATGTAATGTACAGCATGGTGAATATAATGAATAATGCAGTTGTCTTTTTTCATACATTAATTTAAAACAATTTGTACTGCCTGACTGGTGTGCTCAGTGGTTGAGCATCGACCCATGACCCGGAAGTCTGGATGACCTTTGGAAAAGGCTGGGGCTGTGAGAGCCGAGGCAGAGGCAGCCACTGTGGCAGGTGGGGGCTGAGGTTGGCAGGGTCTGAGGCAGAGGTGGTAGGGGCTGAGCTCCTTGCACAAATTTCGTGTATTGGGCCTTTAGTATCTAATCTAATAAAAGAGTAATATTCAAATTAACCATCACTCTGAGACACCTAAGCCATGCCTATGAGCCAAGCCATGCCCCAGCCAATCAGATCAACTATATGCAAATTAATGCAGCCAAGATGACAGCTGGCAGCCATGGAGCTAGAGCAAACAAGAGGCTTCTGTTGTACCAGCAATGGAGGAAACTGCCTGCCTAGGCCAGCTGGGCCTCTGCTCAAGGCAACAATGTTATAGAAGCTATGGAGCTGAAGCAAACAGGAGGCTTTGTTGCCTTCCTAGGCCTCGGCTCAAGGCAGCAAAGTTTCAATGATAGAAGATAAATAAACCCCAGAAACCTGATTCCAGCCAGCCTCGCTGGGAAGTTGGGTCAATGGGAGCTGTGGGCAGCCTGAAAACAGCCTTAAGCCCCTCACCCAGGCTGTACAGGCACCCCAGTAGGGACCCAAACCCAGAAGGGACTGTGGGCAGCCTGAAAATGGCCCTTAGCCCCTTGCCCAGGCTGGCCACACCCCCATACAGTGAGAGATCCCACTGGGAGGCTTGGCCAGCCTGCAAACAACCATCAGCCCCTTACCCAGGCTGGCCAGGCATGCCAGCAGGTGGATATTCCCCGAGGGTACCAGACTGCAAGAGGGCACAAGCCAGGCTGAGGGACCCCCCCCCTCGAGTGCACAAATTTTTGTGCACTGGGCCTCTAGTATGTGTATAAAAGCCTAAGCAACCATTATGATGGAACAACCAGAATGACAGGAACAACCAGTCAACCAGTCGCTATGATGCACACTGACCACCAGGGGGCAGACACTCAAGGCAAGAGGTCAGTGCACTCCCACAGGTGGAGTGCTGCTCAGCCAGAAGCCAGACTCATGGCTGGTGAGCGCAGCTGCAGTGGAGAAAGCCTCTGCCAACTCTGTGGCAGCACTTCCTAGTGGTGGCTGCAGGTGCAGCAGGTCAGGATGAGTGCAAGCAGCATGGCACCCTGCCCTGGTTCTGGTTCCTTCCTGGCTGCCTGCCACTTGGCACACTGCTACATCCCCCAAGGGATCCCAGATTGCGAGAGGGTGCCAGCCAGGCTAAGGGACCCTGGTACATGAATCCGTGCACCGGGCCTCTAGTTATATAACATGCATCACCAGTGATACAGCAAACAGCTAGTTAAAGAGAAGTTGTCAAAGGATACAAACTTCCAATGCTAAGACAAATAAGTTCTGGAGATGTAATGTACAGCATGGTGAATATGATGAATAATGCAGTTGTCTTTTTTTCACACATTAATTTGAAACAATTTGTACTGCCTGGCTGGTGTGGCTCAGTGGTTGAGCATTGACCCATTTACCAGGAAGTCATGGTTCGATTCCTGGTTGGGTTCACATGCTTGGGTTTTAGGCTTGATCCCCAGTAGGAGACGTGCAGGAGGCAGCTAATCAATGATTCTCTCTCATCATTGATGTTTCTATCTCTTTCTCCCTCTCTTGGAAAATAAAAATATATTAAGAAATAAAACAATTTGTACTAAACAAAGTGAAGAACCCTTACAACTAAGAGAGTTTTGCAGGAAAGAAATTACTTCCCCATATAAGTGTGTCGGCTATGGCATCAGGAATCATAGATCTGTGAGAAACTAATATCAAGTGACAAGTTATCTAGATCAGCTCTGTAAATGTAAAACTTTATTTGATTTAGATATAATTTGTCACTTAATCATGTAATTTATGAGTTGTCTTTATTCTAACTTGAATTTCTTTTTAGAAACCTTGAATCACAAATAGAGATATTGGCAAGAGAAAATGATTTGTTGAGCTTATAAGCAATTGTTTTTAGAGATTAATATTATATATATAGCATCTATCATTTAGATACCTGATTTTATGACAAGTTTATTTTGAGTTTAAGATGAAGCAAAATCTTTTTTTTTTCTGTATGTTTTCAATTTTTCTTCTTTTAAGGGTACCTTTTGAAAGAATTAGCATTATCAAAAAGTAAAAGTTACTAGTTATCCATAATTTGGTCAGTATAAAGGTTGGACTTATTGTAATCTGAGTCAAAAGTGACTATCCCTGTACTTTGATGATGAAAAAAGAAGTATTTTCTTGTTTGGGACACTCTTACTAAGATGATTTTTAGAGACTAAAATGGAATGATTCTTTTACAAAGGTGCATAGTAATTTATTCAGAAACCATAAAAACATTAAATATCATTGGCTATGTGTTTATTGGGGGAGATGGAGCAGCACCTAATGTCAGGGCAGGTCTCATTGTCAACAGCCTCATTGAAGCTGTGGGTTTAGTGGACAGAACACATATGGCAGTAATAACACTAAGCTATGTTTGGAGTAATTTGGAATCTTCCATTGGACTAATTAAAAAAATGTTTTTATTGATCTTTGAGAGAGGTAGTGAGAGGGAGAGAGAGATAGAAACATCAATGATGAGAGAGAACCATTGGTTGGCTGCCTCCTATACGCTCCCCACTGGGGAACAAGCCCACACCCTGTACATGTGCCCTGATCAGGAACCTAACTGTGACATCCTGGTTCATGGGTCAGTGCTCAGCCACTGAGCTGCATTGGCTGGGCTAGACTGAATTTTGAATGAATAAATCAGATTTGAGTGTTATTAGTTACTAGGGGCCTGGTGCACAAAAATTTGTGCACTCGTTGGGGGTGGTCCCTCAGCCCGGCCTGTGCCCTCTCACAGTCTGGGACCCCCTCAGGGGGATGTCCACTTGCTGGTGTGCCTGGCCAGCCTGGGTGAGGGGCTGATGGCTGTTTTCAGGCTGCCCAAGCCCCTCAGTGGGACCTTCACCCCATGGGGGTGTGGCCAGCATGGGTGGGGCTGAGGGCTGTTATCAGGCTGCCCACAGCTCCCATTGACCCAAGGTCCCAGTGAGGCTTGTTGGAATCAGGTTTCTGGGGTTTATTTATTTTCTATAGTTGAAACTTTGTTACCTCTCCTGTTTGCTTCAGCTCTGTGGCTTCAATAATTGAAACATTGTTGCCTTGAGCAGAGGCCCGCTGGCCTAGTCAGGCAGTTTCAATGGAAGCCTCTTGCTTGTTCCAGCTCCGTGGCTGCCAGCTGCCATCTTGGCTGGGTTGATTTGTAGACAGCCGCTCTGATTGGCTGGTGGGCGTGGTTTGGCTGATGGGCATGGCTTAGGTGTCTTGGAGTGATGGTCAATTGCATATTGCTCTTTTATTAGGTTAGACTAGGGGCCTGGTGCACAAAAATTTGTGCACTCTCGGAGGGGTCCCTCAGCCTAGCCTGTGCCCTTTTGCAGTCTGGGACCCTTCAGGGGATGTCCACCTGCTGGCATGCCTGTCCAGCCCGGGTGAGTGGCTGAGGGCTGTTTTCAGGCTGCCCATAGCTCCCATTTACCCAACGTCCCAGTGAGGCTGGCTGGAAGCAGGTTTCTGGGGTTAATTTATCTTCTATAATTGAAACTTTGTTTCTTTGAGCAGAGGCCTAGGCAGGGAATGAAGCCTCCTGTTTGCTTCAGCTCTGTGGCTTCTATAATTGAAACTATGTTGCCTTGAGCAGAGAGAGGCCCAGCCAGCCTGGGCAGACAGTTTACTCCTGGTGCAACGGAAGCCTCCTGTTTGATCTAGCACTGTGGCTGTCGGCCTCTATCTTGGCAGGGTTAATTTGCGTACAGCCACTCTGATGAGTGTAGCTTGGCTGGTGGGCATGGCTTAGGTGTCTCGGAGTGATGGTTAATTTCCATATTACTCTTTTATTAGAGTAGATGATAATAATTGAATCTTTGGTATGACTCAATTTTCACTGATGTTATTAATTGCATTTCATTGCTGTTACTTTGAACCTATGTGAAAGTGTGATGTTTGAGCCACAGGCAGTAGGGTTTGTGGAGTAACCAGACAGCCATACCAGAAGCAACAGATTGTTCTCCTGTTCTTTCCCCTGGGTTAAACTTTACTTTTTATTGATTTGCCTCTGCCAAAGAGTCAAATCTCTAATAATCTGGCATGGGGAGTGACATGTGAGTTATTAAAACACACAGACTTTAGACAAGGAGAAGGGAAAAAGCTACACCCTCATTGTTGAATTAGCTAGAAAACAAATAACTTCCTAGGAATTTGATGAATACAAGTTTTGTAGCCTCACATTTGGTAATATTGATGTGGAAAATATGCAATAGCATTTACCAGTATTGCGACACAGAGAACCAGATCTAGAAGAGTTTATTTTGGAGGTGAACTGTTTTCTAATCTTAGGTTTCTATTGAGACTTATGACCACTAGCTGGCATGTGAATACTATTTTACGTTAGGAACTGTTTATTTTTACCATTTTTGTCTGAGTTGTTTTTCAATTTATTCTCAGTGGTTTTGGGGTGTCAATGAAAGACTGACTGGTAGCTATGCATGATTCTAACTCCTTAGTCAATTAAGCCTGCACAGAAATGTAGAAAGTTGAGTTCAAATTAAAAGAGATAGTCTGAGATCTACCATTTTTTTGATAATTCCAGATATTCAAATTCCACCTAACTTAGAATTTGCAATAGTATTTTTCCATAATGGACAAACCCATGAGCAAGTATTTTAAAAGAGGCAGTCTGGATCATTTGAGATGGTCTCCCATGATTGAGGAACCTTTACTGTCCTGTAGGATTGGCAGAAGTCTTTTCTAAGCACCTCAAAATTTGTCCCTGCTGACACCACAAATTTGGCCAGATTATGTTTAGACCAGTCATTGTATAAACCTCATTTAGACCTATTTTCCTAGTTAACAGTCAACATTGGGCTCTTCCAAATTAAAATGTGACTTCCAGCAGCTTGGCAACCTGCCCACTGACCACTTGATTCTACCACCCATCACTTCTATAGCTTTAATAAATAAACCTCCAAATATCAGGTTTAACCCCAAGTGTATTTCATGTCCATGTATTCCTAAACAAGTGCTCTAATTGGCTAGCAGCATCTCCCAGACAGCAATGCTAGGACTTAGGCTTCATGAATCTGAAACATGGGATTTCCAAGTTGGCTGTCTGTCCTCACTGAAAGGGATAAGAGAATGAAGAATTCTTGGTAGAGGTTTTTATGGGCCAGGGCTGGAAGTGCTGTACGCCTCTCTACTCATACTATTGGCCCCAATCAGTCAGATGGCCAGAACTAACTGCAAAGGAGTCTGGGAAATATAGTCTGCCTTTGAACCCAAGAAGAAGAGAAATTGGGTTCAATGAGAAGCTAACTAGCTTTTGCCATACACACAATTATCCAACTATTTTAATAGTATTGAAAATATTTTAATTACTTTTACCTTTGCTGTATTGTTTCTCACATGTGAATTTCTTAAATTATTTTTAATTTTTTCTAAAATATCCTTATTAAAATTTTAGTATATGTATTTAAATATATATGTATATAGTATATGGGTATCTATGTTCATATATACATACATATAGCACATGTATATATATATGCATATCAAACATATGTGTGTATATATCTAATCTAATAAAAAAGTAATATGCAAATTTACCCTCACTCTGTTACACCTAAGCCATGCCCACCAGCCAAGCCATGCCCACCAGTCAATCAGAGAGTCTGTATGCAAATTAACCCAGCCAAGATGAGGGCTGGTAGCCACAAAGCTGAAGCAAACAGGAGGCTTTGTTTCACCAGCACCGGGGGAAACTTCCTGCCTAGGCCGGCTGTGGCCTTCTGCTCAAGGCAACAAAGTTTCAATTATAGAAGATAAATAAACCCCAGAAACCTGATTCCAGCCAGCCTCACTGGGATGTAGGGTCAATGGGAGCTGTGGCCAGCCTGCAAATAGCCATCAGCCCCTCAACCAGGCTGGCCAGGCACCCCAGCAGGAACCCCTACCCTGAAGGGGCTGTGGCCAGCCTGCAAACAGCCATCAGCCCCTCACCCATGCTGGCCAGGTACCCCAGCGGGAACCCCACCCTGATCTGGGACACCCGTCAGGGCAAACCAGGTGGCCCCCACCCATGCACCAGGCCTCTATCTTATATAATGCTATATAATAAAAGGTTAATATGCAAATTGACCCTAACAGCAGAACGACTGGGAATGACTGGTCACTATGACACACACTGACCACCAGGGGGCAGACGCTCAATGCAGGAGCTGCCCCTGATGATCAGTGCACTCCCACAAGGGGAGCTCTGCTCAGCCACAAGCCAGAAGGCTGCCAGTACAGTGCTGGTTGTGGGAGCCTCTCCTGCCTCCTCAGCAACGCTAAGGATGTCCGACTGCAGCTTAGGTCTGCTCCCAACTGGCAAGTGGACATCCCCCGAGGGTTCCCAGGCTGCCAGAGGGATGTATGACTGCCGTCTTAGGCCCATTTACCTGGGGAGTGGGCCTAAGCCAGCAGGTGGACATCCCTCGAGGGGTCCCAGACTGCGAGAGGGCACAGGCTGGGCAGAGTTCCCCTCCCCCCGACACCGAGTGCACAAATTTTTGTGCACCAGGCCTTTAATGTGTGTATAATTCTAGATCACATAGTCAGGGCCAGATCTAAAACCTGAGACGAGGATTTGTAACTTTTAATTGATTAAATAGTTTCATTTTATTGTATTTCAATCTCAAATTTATAGAGAAGACAAAAGGTCCATGAGTCAACACTTTAATTATTATCATCTCTATTTTAAATTATAGTGGTGGATAGTATATATCTAAAAACATCATACATTTGAAGCTATGAGGGCATCAGATATTGGGATCTTTTCTTAATTACCTTTGCCATTTCTTCCAGTTTTTTATTCTAGTATTAACTATTTATTTATCAGATTTACTCACAAGTGTATTATAATCATTCTGGCATTAGAAGAGTTGAAAAGAGGCATAGATTTATTGATAGATTGATGAATCAATTGATTAATATACATGGTAGAAGGCTGAACTTTCTAAAAATGATAAGAATACAAAGACCAAACCCACATCATTTGCCTCCTTTCCCCCATATCCAATAAAGGATATATAATGGGAGAACAGTAGGGAAAAAAAACCAGTGGTATACCTGTCAGTACAAAAATTGATCTGGCCTTGATCAGAAATCTGACCGCAATAAACCAAAGGAGCAGGCTGATCGAGGTGGGTATGACGAGCTTTCAACTTTAATGATGACATGGGTATCTCCATGCCAATTCCCAGGGTTGACAGCTGCTTATTATTATTTCTGCCAAGTAGGCGTCAGGAGAGAGTAGAGAATACAAATGTGTTGTTCATAAAGAAACAAACTAAAGTTCAAATAAACTCAGGGAGGAATTAGCACCTGATGTACGAAAAACTGCCCTAAAAGGGACTGTCAACATTACAAATAGCAAGAAGAACAGATAGTCTTCCCAGGGTAGAACGAAGGGAGATGTTTTATTGTGGCCTGCTAAGGTGAGTAATATGTTTCCAGGCAGCTGCTGCCCATTAGATGAAGGTGGTGAGAGATTCCACTGAGAGACCTTCAGACAAAGTTATGTGAAAGTATGCACACACCAGGAACTCCATTGAAGATATTACATTGATCATGCTCCAAGTTTTATTGTGGCTAGAATGTTTTCTAGGCAAAGAGAAAAGGCCAGGCTTGGATTGTCCATATGTCTTAAACACTTAATGAAAAATTAGATTAATTCCTTTATATCCTCTGTTACTTGTCCAAGAGACTAAATATGCTTCAGATTGCCTTTTCAAACCTCTGCTGATTGGAATAGACATTTCTTAGTTTTCCTTTTCTCTTCCAATTCCTTAATTTTATTTTATTTTTTGCATTTTAAGTTTAAACTTCTTAAAAGTAGAAGCAACATATATTGGTTGTTTTCTATGTGTCAGACGTGGTCCAAATGTTTCATATCTTGCAATCCTCTGTACAGTCCTATAAAGGAGATAACAACATTTCACAAATGAGGAAATCACTTTGCTCAAGAATACAATAAATGGCAGAAGCACATAATTTATTGTATCTCTCAGTATAAGGGTCATTCTGTTTCCCCTAGAAGACATATAAGGATCCCTTGGAGGCAACATGGGAGCCCTGGTCATGTTGTTTCTTGCAATCTTGGGCAAGGTATTCTCTCAGTTTCTCCAATGATAAAATTGATGAGACTAAACTAGATGACCTCACAGATTTCTTCCAGCTGACACATCTCTAGACTGCGGTTCAGGATGTACCATCTTCTCAGCCACAATCCTCTCTGGGATGCCAGGAAATGGCTCTCTTGCTTCTTTTCTCATTGTAGAAAATGTTGTTTTTTTTTTTTAAAGATAAAAGTGGGGAAACCTCCTTGTTTGGCATACACACTCAGAAAGCAGGGTGTGATGATGAACATCCATTTCCTATTTATGAAGCTGAATTCAAACCCTACCATCAGTCAGTTCATCCATCTGCAATTGTCAGGAAGGCACCCTAAGTCATACTAGGAAGATTTATCCATTTTTCCAGAAAAAAGAAAGCATTTGCCTTCTAGACTGGCAGCTGACTAAATGTGCTTACTTAAAAGACTGTTGCTAAACGACATGATAGTTAACCATTCATTACTGGAAATATGGCTGCATATGTAAATTTGTGCATCCCTTTATCCCTCTGCATGAGATATTTGAGCTCAGCTTTTAAGGATGGCTAAGATTTGGACATTCAAAAATGGGGGAGAGAGAACATCATTACTTCCTGAAGGTTTAGCTGGAGCACATGGCATATGGAGAGAGGAATAGGAAATAAGGTTGGAGATGTAGGTGTGACCAGATGGACAATAGGGTTGAATTCTGGCCTAAGGAACACTTTTATTCTGCAGACTGGGATGTAGGGTTATCTGAGTAAGAATAGCGAGATTAAGAGGTGGAGCAGGTATGTAATGGAAGAGGACAGAAAATTTAATGAGGGACATACTGGATTTGAGATGTATCCAGGGCCTTCTTATTGGTTTCTAGGGAGAGAGGACTTAGAACGGTGACACTGAAGGAGAGGTAACATGACATGGTATAGTTCCCTTGGCTGAACCTCATATCAACCAACTTCCAAAGTAATTTAGTAGAATAGATCAACCTCATAAGATTTTTGTAAACCCACAGCCTTAGCAAATTCATTGCTTATTTTAATCTGTAGTCATTTAAGGATGTACAGGTTCTTCAGAAGTAACAGTGGGTAAGAAATTTAAGATAAAATATAAAATAAATGCATCAAAGCTATTGATAGACAGGAACATGAGGTGATGTACTGCACACATTTTGAATTCAGTGTATAATGAATTCATAATAATATAGGGTGAAGAAAACTTAATAATCCTTCAAAACAATTAAGTGAAACAAGTTATTGATAAGGACAAATAACAGAACAAATAATACACTTTAACTACATAAGTGCAAAGATAAAAAAAATTACTGATATGTGAGAGGCAGTAAAATCCAAAGAAAAAATGAGGTGCCTACAAGTTGCCAGTTTTTATATTTCAGTGTGGTAAGTTGCCATTTACATCAAAGGACTTTCTGACTTGGGGATCAAAAGGAAATTTTGGCAGCAAGAATTTTTGAAATAGAAAAATTCAAGGGAAGCAGTGAAAACCCTGTTATCACATCAGTGAGCCTTATCTCTAGTTTATTTTCTGCAGCTTGATTTTATTGATGGAGAGTGGTTATAAAGATTAGGAGCCATAAAGATAAGAGAAATTGATAGAAAGAAAGGGTGACCTGAAAATGGTACTATATGATATGGTCAACATGGCAGCGCAATATCATAACACTGTAACTGAAAATATCAAATAAAAGACCCTGCCGTATAGCCCCAGGAAAATAACTCTGCGCAGTAATACAAGGAGAATATTTTTGAAAATCCCAAACTTCTTCGTTGACCTTGGGCACATTTACTAATATAACGCAGGGCAGAAATCTCTGCCATTTTTTCTTAGAATTTTGTGCCTAACAAGAGAAGGACCTTCTGTAAAATGTGAAGGCTTGGGCAGTCAGTTGCAGTGACCTCTCCAAAGGGTCAGGAAATGAAATCTACCTAACTCTCTTTCTTGCTGTTTGGGGTCTAAAGTCAGGAGAACTGGCTTCCACTGGCCCTTGTGTTGATCCTGTGAGTAAATAATGGCAGCCAAGGCTAGAGAGATCTGTAGACAGTTTTTAAAGGTTTAAAACTTTTGACTAAATCCTTCTGCAAGAAATGGGTAGTTATGTGAGATTTCTGGAGAGAGGGTGGTAGGCAGTGATACGACAAAATCTGTATTTTATAAATAATTATCTGATAAGGTGCTGGATTAAGTGGAATAAGGAGAGATTTGAACCAGAAAAACAAAATTTAAGAAGTGCTTATAAAGCCTGCTCTAGATAGTATCAGAGAGGGTGTCCGAGAAGTATTTCTGAAATAGGATGATAGGGTTAGAGGAAAACAGAAGAAAGAATGTGGAATGCATGATGTCACTGAGAGAAATAAAACAGGATAGAAGAAGCAGATTTTCAAGGAAATGGTGCCCATTTTTAATGGAATTCCTTTATAGATAGCCTTTGACTGAATTCCAGATGAAAGAGAAGGGAAAGTTAATTCATGGTGCCATCCAAAGGATCTTTGTGTTGGTTAACCAAAGGGTGCATGTTGGCTCATAAGGGCCTAAGACTAGGAAGGACATTTGAACTAGAGGTCACAGAACAGGCCCAGTACAGATGGTTGTGTGGGGAGGTGAAAGCATAAAAATATATGGCAAAAATGGGAATTCCGGAAGAGTTTAAATTGTGACATGCTTGGCTTCCTGACACAAAATCCTGCAACCTTTTCAGTTAAGGTTTCTTAACTTTCATATAGAGCTTCACTCACATGACTACATGTCATGTGACCAATCTAGATCTTAAGCGGGGAAGAACTAGTAAAACATAATTTAGACAGCATCAAGTCAGCCTCCTGTGTATTCTTTTCTGACCAAGTAACTGGTTGACTTCTTATCATCTTTGCTTAGGGTATTGACTTAGTTACTTGACTTGTGCTCAACGTCAGCCAGGACTTGAGTCCTTTTTATCCTTGAACACCTTGCAGGGATTTGAATCCTGATCCTGAACTCCAGTACTTACAAGGGGACCTCCCAAGCTATGCTAGACATCCCTGTCACCATTGTCCTGATAATTTGCTTGTTCCCTACTTTTTGTTGATTACCACTTGAGTTAGCTCAGGGGTAAAGCTTCTATGATAAAAGGAGACCTTAAAATAGAGAGGCTTAAACCATATAGAACTTTATTTCTCTCTGAAGTAACAGTCTAGGGGACAATGGTCCAGGCTGGCAGGCAACTCCGCCTCTGTGCACTCACTCAGGGACCTCAGTCTGTTTCTAGGCCACACCCACTCTGACATTGTTAGTTTGCCTCAAGTGTTAATTAGAAACAAACAATATTCATTTTTAGAATATCATCATTATAGAAATGCCACCCTACAAACACCTAAGTATTAAAATGAGCAAATTTTGCCTTAACCGGCTTGGCTCAGTGGATAGAGCATCGGTCTACGGACTGAAGGGTCTGGGTTTGATTCCGGTCAAGGGCATGTACCTTGGTTGTGGGCACATCCCCATTAGGGAGTGTGCAGGAGGCAACTGATTGATGTTTCTCTCTCATCGATGTTTCTGACTCTCTGTCCCTCTCCCTTCCTCTCTGTAAAAAATCAATAAGACATATTTTTTAAAACGAGCCAATTTCCTGTTCTCTTTTGATTGGTATTATTTTAAGCAACTAAAGTTTATATAGTTCCTGATCTGAAGTTTCCAGCACAGTGAGTTTTGTTGATGATTATTGCTGAACTTGAACTCAACCTGGGAGTGGTAACTTCAAAACACATAAGCCACCATTCCTCTCTCTTTACTCATGGCAGACCTTGCTTATGGAAAAGCATACAGCTTCAGGACCATTTTAAAAACAGCACTCCAGACAGTCACTGCTGGTTAATTGGGGTTGGCATGGGAGAGTAAAACAATTTGCCATCTCCTAGTGCTTGAAGACCATTGAGGTTTCAGAAATCATAATTGATTTGTTGTCACTTACGGAAGGCCTGCCATTGATATTTCCAGGCACCTTGTTGCTTTTTCTCTTTTGAATTTAAGACTTTCCTTTGGCAAACAATTGGGGAAACCATGTGTGTGTTGTTTTTTGTTTTTGTTTTTGTTTTTTTAAGTAAGAGATGCTCTGAATTCTCCAGGATCTCCTTGGCCAACTAGGATGTGACTAACTAGGGAAGATTGGGACACACTGTTGGCAGACAGCATTCACAGTGGGCTTGTTCTCCAGAGTTTTATCAGAAAGAATGCAGCAATGCTAAGTATTCCTTATTCAGAATGCTTGTGTTTCTGACAAAAAGAAAGGCTCTCCCAGACAGCAGGTTTGCACAGCCCCTGAGTTCCCACAAGAATCCGACCTAAAATTGACTGCAAAGCCCTCGGCTAACATAGGTAATGTGCATCACATGTTCAGTTGGCCCTTGAGATTCTGGACAGGTGGAAAAGAAGGGAATAAGGCCTCAAAAAAACAAAATTACAAAAACCTGAGATACTGACATATTAGCTTCCTATGACTATATTGCCAGCAACAAGTTTCCTGCTTTGCGGGATTTTTTTCAGAAAGGGAATGAAATAGATTTCTGAAATTTCTGAGGCAAAGAAACAGTCATTTTTACAGTGGGAAACAACATTGTTTTCCAGCTCCCATTCTAAAAATATTAACGCTTTATACCCCAATAATTGTCAGGTCTTTTTAAAAAAATAAATAAATTCAGCCTGTTGGCAATTGTGTCCAAAAGAGATTTCTAGAAGACCATATATGATGGTTGAATTATGCTTATCAATGATTGTAACATCACCTAGGGAGTACCCTGATAATCACTGTGCAACTCTGGAGCAGCTTCTTTGAATACAAGGAGCTCTATGTGAGAGGACATTTAGTTGGGAGGTGAGCAGGAGTAGAAATCATTTTTACGATCATGTAGGTTAGGTACTACCAGATTTACTCTACTGTATGTAGGAAGAATCAAAAGAAAAAAATTAGTGTAACATAGCACCTCCTATCTTCCCTTTTCATGTATTTAAGTGAAATAACCAAGTGTAGGGAAAGGACTGACAGCTTGGTAGCCACCTTAAATGTCTCTCACTAGTGGTAGTTTTGAGAAGTGTGTGAAACTAACCTTTTATCCTCAGCATCTGTATAGCACGTGTCACAAAGCATGTATTAAATAAACATTTGTTGAACTGATTTCTTAAGAGCCACGCTAAAAAAAATTGCAGAGCCTCTCGGAATCATTCCTATGAAAGGAAACTAAAGCCCTATAACAACTCAGGGCCTTGCAGAAACATTAAAAGATGACACATTTTAGAAGAGAAGAAATGAAAGAAGTTTCCTAAAACTATTAAGTTGGGCCTGAAACTGTCATATCCTATCTTGAGAAAGTAATGGAAGAGAGCCAATATAGCCAGGATGTGCTCATTATCATAAAGTCTTGGAATGCGAGCCCAATAGAGAAAAGGTTGACAGCAAGAGTAGACAAAAACAGAAAGGAAGGACTAAGAGATTCCGAAGGATTTAACATGAAAAGGGGTTTACAAAAGACAAGGTATGTTAATTGGAGGTAGAGAAGCACCAGTAAAAAAGAAAAGGAGACTGACGAAATATCTATAGAGAATATCATACAAGAAGTGAACCAAGAGTCTAGAGAGATTTAAGAAGGGAGGCAACACCATAAAAAGAATTCTAATACATTATATTCATGAAACACTTCTACGAATTTATCTTATTTAAACTTTGCAACTATCCTATGAAATAGAATAATAATTACTTAGGTTCATGGATAGTAACATATATTGAGCAGTTTCTTTGTGCTAAGAAATTCCATCTGTTTATACAAATTAAAAATCTATAATAGTAAAAGCATAATATGCTAGTTAGACTGGACAGCTGAATAACCTTCTGGATGTCCTTCTGGATGACCTTCTAGACAACCTTCCAGATGAAGCTGGGGCTGTGAGGGCTGAGGCAAGCAGCTGCAGTTGTGAGGGCTGAGCCCCTTGCACGGATTTCGTGCATAGGGCCTCTAGTATGTGTGTGTGTGTGTGTGTGTGTGTGTGTATATATATATATATATATATATATATATATATATATATATTAATTGATTTCAGAGAGGAAGGGGGTGTGTAGGAGGCAGCCAATTGATGTTTCTTTCTCATCCATGTTTCCATTTCTCTTTCCTTCTCCCTTCTGCTCTAAAGTAAATTTAAAAATCCTATATAATAAAAGCCTAATATGCTAAATGTCTGGTTGTCCATTCAACCAATCAAGGTGTAATATGCTAAGTATCTGGTCATCCATTCAATCAATCAAAGTGTAATATGCTAATGATATGCTAAGGCCATTCAACCGCTCACTATGACATGCATTAACCCTCAGAGGGCAGATGCTCCTATGGGTAGATTAGCTTGTTGCTGGGGTCTAGCCGATCAGGACTGAGCAAGGTGGGCCAGATATGCCCTGGAGCCCTCCCACAGTCCCTCTCTGGCTGGCCAACCTCCCATGTCCCTCCCCAGCCTCAGTCATTCACTGGTAGAGTCCCTCAACCTGGCTTAGACCCGCCTCCCCCCCCCCCACGAGTGCACAAATTTCATGCACCAGGCCTCTAGTTTAAAAAAATTAAAAAAGCATTCATCTATGGAATGGAAAACATCTAGAATGATCATGAGGGATGAAAGTACACCAGATTCAGGATCATAGACTTTATTAGAGACTCCTGTGGTAATTTCCAAGATTCTGTGCATGCAACCATCAGAAAATCAATACTAATCCTAATTATTTCTTCTAGTTTCAGATTATATTCAAATAATTGGAGCACTGACCTTCATGTGCAGGAAAAAGAATGAGGCTATTGTTTACCAGTATAGGTCAAATGTTTCATTAGTTCATTCACCCATTTATTTCCATATATTTATTAAGCTTTCATTGTATGTCAGACGGTCTTGTAAACACAGGAACTTTTCAGAGCTTAAAAGCAATGGAAAATAATTTGTTCACATAAGAGTTTCAGAATATTTGCACTAAAAAAAAAAAAAGAAACATAATTAAGATATCCCAGGAACTAGAGAAAATGTTTGCCAAAAAAAAAATAGGAAAGACAAATGGTTAATATTCTTAAAAAATAAAGAGCTCATATAATTTTGCAATTGAAAAACTGGTGTGCTTTAGTTGGAATGTCATCCTGTACAGGGGAGGGTCTTGGGTTCGATTCCTGGTCAGGGCACATACCCAGGTTTTGGTTTCAATCCCTGGTTGGGGTGTGTGCAGGACGTAACCAACTGCTGTTTCTCTCTCTCTCTCTCTCTCTCTCTCCCTCTCTCTCTCTCTCTCTCCTTTCTAAAATAAAAATAAAAACTAAAATAGGTAATTCAGAGAAATATAAATGGTTAATATATGAATTGATGTTTGTTCTCAGCATTAATCAAAGAAATGCAAATTTAAACAAAATATTTTTTTCACTATTAAGGTAATAAAACATATCTGTACTGTTGTCAAGGGTAAACAAATACATGCACAAATAAAGTTCAGGTTTTTGGAAAGTCTTTTCCTAATAGGAGTCAGGTCTAAAAATGTTTAATAACTTTGTTCTAGAATATTATCTAAGAATTTATCATGAGGAAATGACAAAAAGATAGGTAAAGCATTATATATATGTTTGAATGTTCCATTCGGTATTAGAATTATAATTAAAAAATTAAAAGCAAACTAAATTCAAATGAGGCAGTGATAAATAACAGTACATTCACAAATTGGACTATTATGTAGACACTGAAAATTATATTTTGAAGATTGACATGGTAAAATGCTTAAACTACAAATATGAAATGAAGTCAGGATACACATGTGTATGAATCTTTTATAATATATGCATTTTGGGTTGTTTTTTTATAATTTTCTGTAATTTTAAGATTTTCTATAATAAAGATATTTTATTTTTGTAATTGATAAACCAGTCATAATTTTAATATAATTATGTAGTAATTCACTTAGGAATTATATATCAAAATTAACTTTTCTAAGAATATGTTTTAATAACTGAATATAATGTGTTTATTCATAGAAAATTATTAATTTATAATTACTATGTATGTATTTGTTTATTATTTATCTTCCCTAGTAGAATGTCAGCTTCTACCTTGGTATTTGTGGTGCAGCTCTAGATAACAGAACTTTCTGCCCTGTAAGAGTTTTTCTGTATCTGTTACATATTGTAGCCACTAGCCACATGTAGTGACTGAGTACTTGCAATGTGGCCAGTGCAACTGAAGAACCAAATTTTTTATTTTATTTTAATGAATTTAAGTATAAATTTATATAGTCATACACTCTATTTGACAGTGCAGTTTTACACTGCACACTGTTGTCAATACTGAACAAATATATGCACAAAGTTCAGATTTTTTTCTGGAGCTCAGAATAGTGCCAGGTAAACAAGTGCAAAATAAACACTCATACAGTAAGGTAAGTGAATTTATTTGATGATTTGGCATCATTTGAAGACATTGGGATAAGAACAGAGATAACATTTAGTGTTATCTGACATAATAATAATAATTATTTTTAAATATATTTTTATTGATTTCAGACAGTAAGGGAGAGGGAAAGATAGAAACATCAATGATGAGAGAGAATCATTGATTGGCTGCCTCTTGCACATCCCTTGCTGGGAATCAAGCCTACATCCTGGGCATGTGCCCTTGATGGGAATCAAATCCAGGACCTTTTAGTCCACAGGCCAATGCTCTATCCACTAAGCCAAACTGGTTAGGGCATTTGACATAACTATTAACATTAAAAATGGACAAGTTTGATTCTGGCCAAGTGGCTCAGTTGATTGGAGAGTCACCTTGTACACCAAAAGACTGCAGGTTTGATTTCTGGTCAGGGTGCATACAGAAGGCAATTGATTGATGTTTCTCTCTCCCTTCCTCTCTCTCTAAATATCAATAAAAACATACTCTCAGGTGAGGATTAAAAAACCCCTGTAACAGAACAGTTTGGAAGTTGTTGGCCCTAGTACCAAAATAAAATGGGAAATGGTGGCTCTAATGTTACTAGTAAATACTATTAGTGTGCTTACTTGCTCTATAAATATAAAATAATTTAATCTTCCAATTCCAAGAAATAGGTAATATAATTTCCCCTCATCCTATATAATAAAAGCCTAGGTGGCATCGTGAGATGTTGTTACAACATAGCCACCACAAGATGGCCATCCTCATGTCATCACAAGATGGCTGCCACAAGATGACTAGGAGGGGAGGACAGTTGGGGGTAATCAGGCCAGCAGGGGAGCAGTTAGGCATCAATCAGGCCAGTAGGGGAGTGGTTAGGGGGCAATCAGGCAGGCAGACAAGCAGTTAGGAGCCAGCAGTTCTGAATTGTGAGAGGGATGTCAGACTGTGGGATCAGGCCTAAACTGGCAGTCGGACATCCCCCAAGGGATCCAAGATTGGAGAGGGTGCAGGCCAGGCTGAGGGACACCCCCCTCCTGTGTATGAATTTTGTGTACCAGGCCTCTAGTTTTATACATAAAGAAACAGAGGTACAGAGAGGAAAGGTAACTTACTCAAGGACACATAACTAGTGGAGCCAGGGGTCAAATCCAGGTAGTCTAGGTTCATTTGTGTTCTTAGCCTCCATAATGTAATCCTATATATCCTATATAATAAAAGCATAATGTGCAAATTGACCTAAGCTGTCAGTAGGACATCCCCTGAGGACTCCCATACTGTGAGAGGGCACAGGCCTAAGTGCCAGATAGTATGTTAGATTCAGGAACTACAAATTTAAGCAGTTTTATTTTTCTCCTGCCTGAAATTCAGAAACCAGCAGAGTCAAAATATATAAAAAGGTTACAAAGTGTGATAGGTACAAAAACATAAGCATAGCATCTGAGAGGAGAGAGAGAGAGAGAGAGAGAGAGAGAGAGAGAGAGAGAGAGAGAGAGAGAGAGAGAGAGAGAGAGAGAGAGAGAGAGAGAGAGAGAGAGAGAGAGAGAGGAAGAGGAATGGAGAGGGAGAGGGAGAGGGAGAGGGAGAGAGAAGATGTGTGTACGTGTGTGGTGTGTGTGTGCGTGCACATTTGGAAACAGGTGACACTGATAAGTGGGGGTTTGTCCCTATTTACGCTTGACGTTCTGCTCTGCAGCTCACCCTAGCTCTCATTTATGCTATCAGACATCCAGGGATCATGATCAGAGCTTGAAGATTAGACCCGTATTTGCCATTTAATAGCTGGTGACTTTGGGATAAGTTGTTTCTAGGTTTATATAAGGGATGCAAGTAGATTTCATGGGTTGAAAAAAAAAAGCAAAATAGACCTTTGCTGTTAGAGTCCGATACAAAATGTAGAGCCCTATGACAGTGTCAGGAATTTCTCTGACTTGTAACCTATACCATGTAAAGGGGTGGGAAAAGCAAGCTCTTATTCTAGAAACCTTTGCTGATTAAATGGCAGACCCATGCATAAATAATGAGTGGAGTAGGCTCACTGGAATGTGTCTAGACTTCTGGAAAATATCTGATTTAGCATCCCAAAGGATCTCATTTGCAAACTGTACTGTCAGTGACTGTATGGGCACCAGTGGTGTTGTGTTACAGAAGCGTGGTTGGAAGATGAAAGATAAAAGATGGCAAATTGAGTGTGCAAGGGTGATGTCAGGAAGGTCTTCGCAGGTATGAGTGTTAGATTTA
>PVJC01026928.1:0-23655 GCA_004026665.1 Murina feae | reverse complement strand
CGGCATCCCGGACAATTTGCATATTTCTCTATTGTTAGTATAGATTTGTCAACAGTGAACTCACAGACAACAACTATATCTGATGCCTGGACAAAGTGTATTTTGTCCATAAGGCCCGTCTCGGCCTTGCTGCACTTAGAAACTGTCGGCAGCACTTCAGCACGATGCTGAATTTTAAACAGTGAAATCACCACCAGAAAGTACGGAAATGCACAAAATGTGTGTGGTGCAGAATACAAAGTAGAGGGAGATGGAAGCGTGCAGACCCTTCCTGGTCTCTCTCCAATCCCACAAAAGGTCAGCATTTAATGAGACTTGGCAAGGGTCCTGGTTGCTGTGTCCCCGTGCCTGCTGCAGCATCAAAGCTCTTCTGATTTACTGTTTGCAATAGTGGGGTGACCAGGCTCGGCCGTGTTCTGGCTTCCCTCATTGGGATAAAACCTTCCCTCTCCAGCATCTCCATGTGTGCACTTAGCAAATGGATGACTGCATCAGATTGGGGATCTCCACTGCTATCCTTAAACATGAATACCATTAGAAATGAATTTGGGATGAGTCCTGCTGGGAAGTTTTTAGGAGATGCTAAGATTTTTAAAAAGACTTCAGCTTCCTCATTATTACCAGATGCTCTCTGAACACTTCCTTCTAGCACTAATCGTCTATAAATCTGTTTTTATCAGTATTTTTGAAGTAATTTTCCTTTCATTTCTCTAAATGTAGCCCCTGAGCCAATAAAAAAAAAATATAATAAAAAAAACAAGACTTAAAAAAAAACATGACCATCATCTTTGTAATCAGGATTTCAGTTTTAAAGCACTCTGTGGATTATATTTTCCCCGTGATTGCTCTTGAATATTGGATGCTTTTCCTCACCAGCATTCTTAGGAACAGTAACCATGAGATGTGAGATATTTATAAGACCTCAACCATTTACATGGAAATAATAACATTGGAAATATTATTTTTTATTCATAAGCCATCCACTGTCTCACCTGGCACCAGCAAACCTTACTTATGCTTGTGGTGTCTCATGTAATTTTGAACAGCTCCTATCAAGGAGGAATTATTTAAAAAGTGTGATAGCTCTGCCGGCGTGGCTCAGTGGTTGAGCGTCAACCTAGGAACTAGGGGGTCATGGTTCCATTCACCGTCAGGGCACAGGCCTGGGCTGCAGGCTCAATCCCCAGTGGGGCATGCAGGAGGCAGCCGATCAATGATTCTCATTACTGATGTTCCTATCTCTCTCTTCCTCTCCCTTCTTCTCTGAAATCAATAAAAAATATTATTTGTTAAAAGTATTTCAGAAGCTGCGAATTAATCATCTTTGAATAGCGGTTATATTTTAGAAAAATATGAGACAAAAACCTACAGGTAATTCCAGAAGGTATAAATATCATCAGCTCTGTTGATATCTTTAAATATTTCTGAAAAGGAATTAGATGATGTGCCTGTGCTAGAATACACCAGGTACTAGATTTGGAAGGCTTTGTTTCGGGATGGTGATTCAATCACGATGCCATCTTCTTCCCTGTAATATCACTGAGATCTGATTGACCTTAATCTCTGTACTGTGAAAATGTTGAGTGACTTGCGTTTCTGCCATCAGAAAGCGAATGTCAAAAATGATCTATTTAAGAAAAGAATAGTTCTTTCTTAGGTTGTATACTGAGTCATGTGAAACCGAGCACTGATGATAGGATGGATGAAAAATTGTTGAAATCTTTTTTTCATTCAAATTGAAATGTTTGACAAGCCTGTTTTCTTTATAGCCATTTAAAAGTTGTAGGCAGTAGTTTTTTTTATGTAACCAGTAAGTAGTCTGTCTGTCTAGAGAGATAGCAGGAGAAAAAAGGCCATGGCCCATGGATCTGTACATAATGGAATATGTATGTGAAGGCAACTTTTGTAAAGGGAGTGGACACTGTCCCTGGGATGATAGAGACCAAGTATTCCTTCCATGGGCCAGCTAACAGCTATGCTAGCATGCTACACTGTCTGGACATTACCTCGCTAAATACTTAATAAGTATTAGTTAGGTTTTCTAATCCCCTTTCCCTCTTCTATTCTATCTGAAAACTAGAGGCCCGGTGCACAACATTTGTGCACTCAGATGGAGGGGGAGCCCTCAGCCCAGCCTGCACCCTCTTGTAGTCCAGGACCCCTCGGGGGATGTCCACCTGCCAGCTTAGGGTCCTTAGTGCTGCTGTGAAGGTGGGAGAGGCTCCTGCCACCGCCACTGCACTCACCAGCCTTGAGCCAGCTTGTGGCTGAGCAAAGCTCCCCCTGTGGAAATGCACTGACCACCAGGAGGCAGATCCTGTATTAAGCATCTGTACTGTTCAGTTGATTTGCATATTAGCCTTTTATTATATAGGACTAGAGGCCCGGCACACAAAAATTTGTGCACTTGCGGGGGGGGGGGGTCCCTCAGCCCAGCCTATGCCCTCTCACAGTCTGGGACCCCTCAGGGGATGTCCACCTGCTGGCGTGCCTGACCAGCCTGGGTGAGGGGCAGAGGGCCGTTTCAGGCTGCCCACAGCACCTTCAGGGTTCGGGTCCCTACTGGCTGGAAGCAGGTATCTGGGATTTATTTAACTTCTATAATTGAAACTTCGTTGCCTTCGTTGTCCCCCCCAACCCCCAACTCGAAGCCTGGGTTGCCCCTGGCAACCCAAGGTCCCAGCCCAGCAGGTATCTGGGGTTTATCTTCTATAATTGAAACTCTGTAGCCTTGAATAGAGCTCAGGGCCTGCAGGGCCCTGGCTTCCTCCATTGCCCAGGGCAACTCCAGCTCCGTGGCCGCCGCCATCTTAGTTGAGTTAATTTGCATATTTGCTCCTGATTGGTTGGTGGGCATGGCTTGTAAGTGTAACAGAGTGAGGGTTAATTTGCATATTACTCTTATTTTAAATATATTTTATTGGTTTTTTTACAGAGAAGAAGGGAGAGGGATAGAGAGTTAGAAACATTGATGAAAGAGAAACATCCATCAGCTGCCTCCTGCACACGCCCCCACTGGGGATGTGCCTGCAACCAAGGTACATGCCCTTGACCGGAATCGAACCTGGGACCCTTAGGTCTGCAGGCTGACGCTCTATCCACTGAGCCAAACTTGTCAGGGCTGCATCTTACTCTTTTATTAGATTAGATATGTAAGAGCTATCTGAAGGCTTTTTTTTTGCTTTGTGTTTACCTTCATGCCATGCTGTATTCTGTGTCAGTTAGCTAATACAAGGCTATTTCTGTTCTTGTTATAAGACAGGCTGACCGACATTGTTCCATTCTCCTTTAAGGATGTAACACAGTTTTTCTCTTATAGGTTGTGGGACTGGAAAGTACCTTAAAGTGAACAGCCAGGTACACACCCTGGGCTGTGACTACTGTGGGCCATTGGTAGAGATTGCCCGGAGTAGGGGATGTGAGGTCATGGTATGTGACAACCTTAACCTCCCTTTTAGGGATCGTGGCTTCGACGCCATCATCTCCATAGGAGGTAAGGCAGCCTGGGTACACGTTTCCTCTCTGCCATGAGAATCATGTTGCATGGTTGAGGCCATTCTTACAACCCAACATCCATTCTTTGTGGGAGGATCTGTGCAGTTCATTTTATCTAATTTTTAAAAATGTATCGACTGATTGAATTATGTGACTAATCTCAAATGTACTTATGGTGGGACATACAATTATTTTAACTCGTTAAACTTTTATTTTGTTCTTTTGGATGACTCTTTCCAGTTTCTGGTGCTTGTGAGTGAGGAATTTTACTCAGTGAGAACAGTACTTTGTTATGTTGCAGTGTAGTCAGATCTCCCAGCGTGAGGTGGACATTTCAAAGTCGTATGACCTATTTTAGGCCCTAAGTGTGCTCTTTATTAGCGGAATATTTTAGGATGAGTGCCACCTGGACGGATGTGTCATCCAATCTGCCACTTGCTGGTAGGCAAGTCCTGGGGGAAGACAGCCCCACCTGGTCCCAGATTGCATTGTTTTTATAATGCCACGCAGCTCTAACTGCCAGGGATTGCTCATAAATCTAGGGAGTATGTTTCTCTTATCCTCCAAGCAAGTGTGCCCATAAACACACATGCCACAACTTAAAAAAACAAGGCACAGCAAAAATCCTTGCCTGAAACTTACACAGGCTCATGTTACTCAAAACACATATTCCTAAAACCTGGTAGGTTAGTCATATTTAAATAGGCTTGGGGCCCTTGCTGATCTCATGGCAAATTCTTTGGCAAAGCAAATTACTTGTTCCAAAACACTTTAAAAATCAATCTGTTTGAATATGCTAAACGTTATTAAAGCAAAGGGAACCAAATTGACTGACCTGATAAAAACTCAGCATAAAATGGTTTGCTCTCTCCTGAAATAGATGAGAAGCAGGTTTATTCAACATTCGATGGGGACTGTATCTTTGTATATTGAGGCCTGGATGCCGTAACCTTGGAACTAGTTAGGACCGACAGGAGATGGTTGCCATGGAAAGCTGCTCTGTAATAGTCCTGCTTCTTTGTAGTTGAAACTGTTAAGTTCAAAATGGGGACATTTGTGAAGACCTGGAATCTGAGAGAGGTCGGAGAGGAGGATTCCTTGCTCTTCGCTAGTTTTACACAGTTACATTAGTTTCGCTGGTTCGCTAGCTTACATTAGTTTTAGGGTCTGCAAGGCCACCTACATCCAGGCCAGGCTGCTGAGCCCCTGTCACGAGCATGGGCTATTGACCAGCTTTCCTGCTTTGGGGAAATGCTCCATGCACTCATGGTCAGGTCCTTCTCTGCTTTCAGTTGAAGTCTATGCCTTGTCCCAGAGGAAGTGGGGCATACTGGCTGTCATCCTCTGGTGAGAAGTGTTCCCTTAAGTGGAAACACAGCCTTTGCCCTGACCATGATGGAACCAGCCACCTTTCAGTACACGGGGTGACATTAACTGAGCCACACTGGCCAGAACACTATATATTTTTTATAAAATGTCGCCTAATAACATGTTTATAATGATATAAAGACAGTCCTGCTTGACTCTCCCTTCAACTTTGCAGGGATTGAAAGTAAAAATGATGACATAGACGTTAACTTTAAAAACATATATATTCAACCATTTTGTATTACATTAACATTCTTAAACATGATAAGCAATCATTGGGACTTGAGCTTGACTGGCTGTCTTTGCATTATCTAAGTAGAAAAAAACATCTTTAGCATATTCCTCCACTCCTGTTTGATTTATTAATTTTATTAACACTGATTACTGGTATTAACCCTTCAGAGCTTTAGAAGTACCAATCACTCATTAAAGTAATGAGTTACTTCATAGAATTCGACTTGTAGCACTTACCTAGCTTAGTGCTTCTTGCAGATTTTATCAATTCACGTTCTTCGCCCTCTGGTTGACACAATTCATAGGGTTTGGGAACCAGAAGAGATTTTATACACTATTCATTTGAGGTGTCATAGATGAAGAGACTTAAAACCCATATAAGTTAACTAATTTCCCAAGGTCAGTTGCCTACTAACTACAGGAGTCAAAGCAGGCGATTATATCTCTCCCAAAGCCATGCCTGTGCTATTTCTACCATATAGCCCTGTCCTGCCGGAAATACGGAGATTTTACTACAGGTCAAAATTGCATCCCTGTTCCATGGAAAATACTAATACGTAAATGTGTAGGTTCATGTGTGTACATACACGTTGAGATCTAGTTTCTTCTTTTTTTTTTTTTCAGTTATACATCATTTTTCTACAAAACAAAGGAGAATTCGAGCAATAAAGGAAATGGCCCGCATCTTGGTTCCAGGAGGCCAGCTGATGATCTACGTGTGGGCTATGGAACAAAAGAACCGGCACTTTGAGAAGCAAGACGTGCTGGTTCCGTGGAACAGGGCCCTGTGTTCCCGGCTCCTCTCCGAGGCCAGCCAGCCTGGGAGGAAGAAGCCGTGTGGACATCCAGAGAGAAGCCACCCCTACCAGCCTCCTTGCTCTGTGTGTAGCTGCTCTGTTTGCTTTAAGGATCGACGGGACTCAAAGCGGTCCCACAGCCTGGACTATGAACCCGTCAGGGCCAGGACTTGTTGCACCAACATTGCGAAGGAAGCTGGGGGAGAAAATGGCTTCTATCACACGTTAGGAAAGTCTTTTCGCTCCTGGTTTTGCTCCAGATCTTTGGATGAGTCCAGTCTGAGGAAGCAAATCGAAAGAGTAAGACCCTTGAAAAACACAGACGCTTGGACCACCAGCACTATATCCACCCAGCCTTCCAGACACTCCAGCTTAGACAGGGATCCCCAGGAGCCATTTTCAGCAAGAGAGCAAAGTTCAGACGAGGACGTGTTTGTGGAAACTTCTCAGAAGCATTTGGAGTGGCTGAGAGCACCAGCCGCGGGGAAACATCTCAGCGGAGACCATCAAGGAGACACGGGGAGGAATGGTGGAGGGGACGGTCCGGGTGGCACCCATGCCACTGAGAAGTGTGTGGCTGCGGGTGCCTTGGGAGAGGGGAAGCCTTCTGCTCGTAGGACACTGAGGAGGATTTCTACGCTTGACTCCACAGATTCCATCCCAGGCGACACAATTCCCGTCGAAGGACAGCAGCCCGACCTTTTGGATTCCAGGGCCTTTATGCGCTACTACCACGTGTTTCGCGAAGGCGAGCTCTGTGGCCTGCTGAGGGAAAACGTGTCCGAGCTGCAGATCCTGAGCTCTGGGAATGACCACGGCAACTGGTGCATCATCGCCGAGAAGAAGACCTGTGGTTGACGGGCTTATCTCAGGCAGCGCCTCCGGGGATGAGCCCCGCTCCTCTCCCGGGCCTTGGCATGGCGACCTGACTGTGCACCCACTTCCACTGTGTTTCACCCCGCGCATGCTCTGGTCTGCAGAGACTACTACGGAAGGCCATCTTTTGAATCTTTGCGTAAACACAGAGCCTGGCGCCTGAAGCAGTTGACTGAGGGTATTTGTGGTTCAGTGTTGATGGAAGAGATCTGAAAAAGCAGTGTGCAGTGAGCTTCAGTACACTTTGGGGTTTTCCTCCCTGAAATCAGAAACTATTATGAGACTACATGTGTATAGTTTTTCAGTCGCGTAAACTGATTTTAAAAGATTCTGTTTGTAAGTATGCCTTCTAAAAACGGCATTTTTATAAAGTTAGGGGGTAATTCTGTTTCTCAGATTATAGTTTAGATTATAGTTGTGTGCCAGACAACAGGTAAACCTGTTCCATTGTCCAGATGGAAGTGGAAACTGGTGATAAATTGTTTTGTTGCCAAGGCCTTGCTTCGGCTTAGAGTCTTCAGAAAGGTGAGAAAGAGTAGAGAGAGAAAAGAGGTGTTACCAGACTTTTCAAAATGATAAGCAATCTTGCTTCAAGCTAAGTGGATAACAAGGTTATCAATGTTACTCAGAAGTTTTTAAAGGCACTGTTAGCAGAGTGTCTGTGGGTATTTGAAGTTGGTATTTTTTGACCTTATTAGGCCAGGAATATGCAGTTATAATAAGACCAAGATTGACCTCGGAGGAGTTTTCACCTAGAACAGTGGTTCCCATCTTTTTTTGGCCATGCCCCACCTGAGCTTCTCTAATATAATTCTTATTATTCAAAAACTGAACTCCTATTCGCATGGAGGAAGCCTAAAAGGCCATGAACTTGGTCTAAGTTCCAAAGAACATGGCATCCACGAAAGAGAAAAATAAAAGAACGAAAGGATAGTTGAAGTACTGAGAAGAAATCACTAAGAAATTATTTTAAAAATAATAATAACAATATGAAGTGATATGAAAAATAGCAAATAAAGTTTCAAAACATAATAGAGAACGGAAATGCATAAATATGTCGCCATATGTATTTATATACTGTATATGAGGCCCCTAGAACCATAAGAATTACAATTCACTGTTCTCGAATTGCCCCCCGTGGGGCGTGTGGCCCGTGTTGGGAACCACTGACCTACAATGATGATCTTTGGACCAAACGGAGATTTAGGAAATGAGAATCTGGGTGAAGCTCTCTTTGGCTCTCAGTACAAAAGACTGTTAAGGGGTAAGATATTTGGCCTTGGTGGGAGATCAGGCGTTGAACTTTTAAAAATAACACTCGAGTATTTATCCTTTTGAAAGTGACCATTTTGTTAGTTATAGTAGACATTGAGGCAGAATCAAGTCCTGTTCATTAAAGGTTGAATTCCTGCCACTTTACAGCCCGTAGATTGGGCGTTGTGTGGTCACTGCCTCTGTTTAGATTTAACCACAGGTCTGTTTAAATCCATGTCATGGCTCCTGAAACGTAGATATAGCTAGGACGGGACTAGAGATCTAAGAGAAGCAGAAATAAGTTGACCCAGGAATACAGCCTCAGATATTTCCTCAATAGGGAGAGAACTGGCATTCGACAAAGAGCCTGTATACTTTATGGACCATTGTAATCCTGAATGAAAATCTGACTCTTGTTCTATTTTCCACTAAAATTAACTGAAACAGTAAAGGATTTCATTTGTTTCTTTTTTCCTTCAGTGATTGTGCTCTGACTTAATAATGCTACTTTCAAAGAAACTTAAAGAACGACTTTTAATGCTTAGCTGAACATTACCAATGTTTATAACTCATTTGGCTTTAAAATAAGACTGCATCCCCATCTTTCTGGTTGATGAGTTTGTGTGGCAGAAATGAGACATGGGTTGTATTGTTCAGTGCAGTTTGCATTAGCGAGACAATGAAAACTGGCAGAGAAGTGGGATATAAATTACAAATTAATTTAGTGTCATCCATTTCTTTTTTTAAAATACATTTCTATTGATTTCAGAGAGGAAGGGAGATGGAGAGAGATAGAAACATCAATGATGAGAGAAAATCATTGATCGGCTGCCTCCTGCACATCCCACACTGGAGATCGAGCCCAAAACCCAGGCATGTGCCCTGACTGGGAATCGAACCGCGACCTCCTGGTTCATAGGTCAATACTCAACCACTGAGCCATGCCAGCCAGGCAGTGTTGTCCATTTCTTAAATTAGGACATTAAACCATGAGTATAAGTGGTTTTATTGGTAGAAAGAAAAGATTCTCGGAGTCAGAGAAGTTCTTACAATTAAAGCTTGATGGCCTTTTTATTGCAAGTGGATTTTTCCTCTCTTTGAAGCCTGTTGTCAGATGTATTTTTAATCCCAGTCCTGCTGCGAGAACTCAGTCGGGAGTCTTTCTGGTAGTAGCCTGCCACTTACATAAAACTCAGTGCATTAGACTGCTCCAGAAAGCTTTGAGCTAACCTGTATGAGCAGCCTCCTACACACACACACACACACACACACACACACACACACACACATGCCCATTGTAGAAAATGATTCTTTAGAATGGTTTTTGATAAAGAACTATTTTCACATAATTTTGACAGGGCTGTAAATGGAAAACCATTAATAACAGCAATCTTTCACTCTTCATCTGCTGAGCACAGAATTCTATGCATCCAGACCTCGGTTTGTATGCAAATATTTAATTTCATGGCTGATAATGTCTCTTTGGTATATTCGTGTGAAAAGCATTTTTAAATCTAACTTTTGCCACTGATAATATATCAATGGAAGAGCTTAAATGTATCTTGATCAGTTCAAAGTCTTGCTCGTCTTTAAAGTTTTCCTCCAAAGGAAGTACGAATCATAAGTGAGCTGAAACACACACAGGTTATTTGTGAGTATTCAGTCTGCCTTAACGGGCTGCTCTATCTGAAATGACTTAAAAGCTCAGACTCCATTATTAATGCTGGTCCAAGAGTGTTCCACTCCTTCTCTTTTACTTGCCGGCATCACTGCAGAGTCCCCTAGTCAGAAGTAGAGGGATTATTGGGGATGTTTCTAAAAACCTTTGCTGGCTTATTGCTGCTTCACTGGCTTATTTGCAGAATTCTGTATAAACAGATGATTTGGGGAAAGTTCATTCACATAAACAGGATGAAATCAAAATAACGTTCTGGGGGGAATCATGCAAGAGGCCTGTTCACATCATTTTTGAATTGTCACTGCAGTGATGACATGACACCAGCCTATCGTAGTAACTAGCAGACCATCTGACAGTCTCCTGAGCATCGATCGCGTTGGTCCTCTCTCCTCGTTCATTCTTGTGCAGGTTGCTGTGTAATTCTTGTCTCCAGTTTGCCTTTCTGTGTCCACAAATTCTAAATGTCAAGAATTCCCTGCATTTTATTTATTTATTTTTAATTTTAAAAATTTTGTTTTATTGCTTAAAGTATTACAGAGTGTTAAGTCTCCATTTTTCCCCTTGACCTTCCCCCCCTCCTTCCCTACCCCCAGTGTCTTGTGTCCATTGATTATGCTTATATGCATACATACAAGTCCTTCAGTTGATCCCTTAACTCCCCTGCAACCGTCCTGAGCCTTCCAGCTGTAGTTTGACAGTCTGTTCAATGCTGTTCCCTCTGTATCTGTTTATGTTCATCAATTTATAATGGTTCTTATTATCCATAAATAAGTGAGATCATGTGGTATTTTTCTTTCATTGACTGACTTATTTCTCTTAGCATAATGCTCTCCAGTTCCATCCATGCTGCTGCAAATGGTAAGAATTCCTTCTTTTTTACAGCAGCATAGTATTCCACTGTGTAGATATACCACAGTTTTATAATCCACTCATTTGCTGATGGGCAATTAGGCTGTTTCCAAATCTTAGCTATGGTAAATTGTGCTGCTGTGAACATAGGGATGCATATATCCTTTCTGATTAGTGTTTCTGGTTTCTTGGGATATATTCCCAGAAGTGGAATCACTGGGTCAAATGGGAGTTCCATTTTTAATTTTTTGAGGAAACTCCATACTGTCTTCCACAGTGGCTGCACCAGTCTGCATTCCCACCAGCAGTGCACGAGGGTTCCTTTTTCTCCACATCCTCTCCAGCACTTGTCATTTGTTGATTTGTTGATGATAGCCATTCTGACAGGTGTGAGATGATACCTCATTGTTGTTTTGATTTGCATCTCTTGGATGAGTAGTGACTTTAAGCAAGTTTTCATATGTCTCTTGGCTTTCTGAATGTCCTGTTTTAAAAAGTGTCTATTTAGGTCCTTTGCCCATTTTTTGATTGAATTGTTTATCTTCCTTTTGTTAAGTTGTATGAGTTCCCTATAAATGTTGGAGATTAAACCCTTATCAGAGATAACATTGGCAAATATGTTCTCCCATGCAGTGGGCTTTCTTATTGTTTTGTTGATGGTTTCTTTTGCTGTGAAGAAGCTTTTTATTTTGATGTAGTCCCATTTGTTTATCTTCTCTTTAGTTTCCAGTGCCTTAGGAGCTGTATCAGTGAAGAAATTGCTTCAGCATATGTCTGAGGTTTTGTTGCCTTTAAATTCTTCTAGTATTTTTATAGTTTCCAGTCTTACGTTTAAGTCCTTTATCCATTTTGAGTTTATTTTTGTGTATGGTGTAAGTTGGTTGTCTAGTTTCATTTTTTTGCATATAACTGTCCAGTTTTCCCAACACCATTTATTGAAGAGACTGTCTTTACTCCATTGTATGTTCTTGCCTCCTTTGTCAAATATTAATTGAGCATATTGGTTTGGGTCGATTTCTGGGTTCTCTATTCTATTCCATTAATCTGTATGTCTGTTCTTATGCCAGTACCAGGCAATTTTGAGAACAGTGGCTTTGTATTATAGCTTGATGTCTGGTATGGAGATCCCACCTACTTTGTTCTTTCTCAGGATCACTGAAGCTATTCGGGGTCTTTTTTTATTCCAGATGAATTTTTGGAGAGTTCGTTCTAGGTCTGTGAAATATGCCATTGGTATTTTAATGGGAAGTGCATTGAATTTATAGATTGCTTTGGGTAATATGGACATTTTAATGATGTTGATTCTACCAATCCATGAGCATGGTATGTTCTTCCATCTGTCTTCCTCTATCTCTTTTTTCAACATTCTGTAGTTTTCTGAGTAGAGGTCTTTTACCTCATTAAAGTTTATTCCTAGGTATCTTAATTTTTTTTGGTGTGATGGTAAATGGGATTACTTTTTTAGTCTCTCTTTCTGTAAGTTCACTATTGTTGTATAGAAATGCCATAGATTTCTTAGCATTAATTTTGTATCCTGCTACATTGCTGAATTCATGTATTCAGTCTAATAGTTTTTTAATGGAGTCTTTAGGGTTTTTTATGTACAATATCATGTCATCTACAAATAAGGACAGTTTTACTTCTTCTTTTCCAATTTGGATGCCTTTTATTTCTTCTTCTTGTCTAATCACGATGGCTAATACTTCCAGTACTATGTTGAACAGGAGTGGTGAGAGTGGGCATCCCTGTCTTGTTCCTGTTCTAAGAATTCCCTGCATTTTAACTGGGCATCAACTGAATAGGCAAAAATTAGACGTAATCCAGAGAAGGGTAATTCAACTATAAATCAGCTAGAAACATCAATGAACTTGTATATCAATGGCCACAAAAGGTATAAGCATTGGTGAACTTTTTAAGTAAAAATAGACAGGTTTGAAGGAGGACAAAGGGTCTAATCCAATAGTTGTTAAACTTGGTGGGGCAGCTTAAAAGTGAGCTGTGCACACCCACATTAGGAAGGAGAAGGTGAAGTAGAAACACTCGCCAGCAACTACAGTCTAAGAAGAACAAATCAGGGCAGGCCGGAGCTTTTGTCTCCTACTATGTAGAAAATTTAAAATATATTGATAACAGCTAACTTTTCTTAATATCTAACATTTTATTTTATCTGTAATCCTAACCACTGCCCTCTAAAATAAGCACATGTATTGTTCCCATTTTACAGATGAGGAAAACTGAGACAGAAAGAAATTGCCCAGCATCACAGTCACACCCATAGTAAGTATCACACATCTACTGAGGGGCAGGGCTGAGCTCCAACCCCTGGCTGTCTGACTCCCAGCCAGTACTCCCAACCACAACACTATGTACACCCAGTCACAGGATCAGACAGATTTTAAGAGCCTTTCAAGGTTAAGCAAAGATTACTCGGCGAAACAATAATTCCATCGCTGTTCCTTACATATTTTTACCCATCTTTTATTATTTTTTTCTTCACTTTCAAATCTGTTTCAATTTTATTGCAATTGAGAAAAAAATAGTCTTGGTCACAAAATGTGATCACTTCTCTCCAACTCTTCAACCTTTTAAAAATGGTATTACTATCCTGGCCCGTGTGGCTCAGGTGGCTGAGCCTCCTCCCGTGCTCGGAGAGGTCACCAGTTCCATCCCTGGTCAGGGCACGTGCCCGGGTTGCAGGCTTGATCCCCACTTCAGGGCATGCAGGAGGCAGCTGACGGATGTTTCTCTTTCAGATCAATAAAAACATCCTTTTAAACTCCACTTTAAAATAAAAATTATATTACTGTTTTCCCACTTTATTTTATTTGTTGTGTGTTTTCCCATATTATAAGTGATAAATTTGCAGGCTATTCCGATATTTCATTCATCCCACTTGTTTACTGAACCCTGCAAGTTCCCAGATACTTGGGTTATATGGCAATGAGTATCAGATGTGTTGTGTGTACACAGAATATTAGAATTAACTGAAAGGTATATTCATGGTGTACCTACTACCAAGTTACATTGTTTAATTTGAGAAAAACAATACACAAAATACTCTTGGGAAATCACAACGTATATTGGCATATTTAAGGCCGACCCTGAAGTAAACAATTGACTGAGCTTGCCGCAGGCATATTAACATCCTGTGGAATGCATCTCAGAAAATAATGTGTCTGATAGAATAAAACATACTCTCCTTAGGAGGTCATTTGTAAATTGACTCTAAATTATTTTTAGCCTCATCTCCTGCAATTGCACCCAATTTTTCTAGCCTGCAATCTGCTGTTTTAAACAATGCATTCATTAGAAATTGCATAATGACAAGTAATTATCACATCTCCTAGATATAAACTTGGATTCCAACTGCCACCATTGCAGTCCTTCTCCAAAGAAAAAGGCAGAAAGCAGGCTTCATTCCATCAATTCAAAGGTCATATGAGATAAGTGTTGTCATACACCCATCCAGCAGATGGAGAAACCATGTGAGCGGAAGGGAAGGACAGAAGCACCGGCAGACCCCAAACCAGAAGGCTCGGCTCCTCTCATCCCAGCCTTAACTCAACATTTCAATTCCTAGTTTGATGCTATGGACTCCGTATTTGCCACCTCAATTATCTACAAAGCTGGCGTGAGAGTCTTTTCAAAAGAACTCTTACCAACCAGGAATTAAAATGATCATGCACACAGGAAGCACAAGACATGGCATGAAGAACACCAACACAGAAGCCTAAGAAAGCTCATCGAAGAGAAAATACTAACGGAATTGTCCTAGTTTGGGTTCCCCACGGGTCCCACAGTACGTGGCATTCGTACGCATGTGCATCATTTCAGTTTTCACACACCTGCTGTCCCCTCGAGATGTGGGTCTTCCCCATTGATCATGCACAAATGATCGCTCTATCTGGGTGGGATTCGAACTATAATATAATCCATACTAGAGGCCCGATGCACATGCGAGAGTAGGCCTTCCTTCCCCCAGCTGCCAGCACCCGGGACGCAGTCTGATTATCTCCGGCCCAGGCTTTGTCCGGAAGGATGTTTGGTCTAATTAGCATATATCCCTTTTATTATTATAGATGACCAATCCAGTAGACTACTAGTGAGAATCAATTGTCAAATAAGATCCCTTGCACGGCCGGCATGGCCCAGTAGTTGAGTGTCGACCTATGAACCAGGAGGTTGCAGTCAAATTCTCAGGGCACATGCCCAGTTTGCAGGCTTGACCACTAGTAGGGGGCAGGCAGGAGGCAGCCAATGGATGATTCTCTCTCGTCATTGAAGTTTCTATATCTCCCTTCCTCTCTGAAGTCAGTAAAAAGAGTACATATTTTTTTAAAAATTGGATCCCCCTTTTGGCAATATGTATCATACTAGAGGCCCAGTGCAAAGATTTGTGCACCAGTGAGGTCTCTCGGCTTGGCCTGCAGGATCGAGCTGAAACCAGCTCTCTGACATCCCCCAAGGAATCCCAGATTGCGAGAGGGTGCAGGCCAGGCCTGGGGACCCCACCCATGCATGGGATGTGGGAGGTTGGCCAGGGGAAAGGGACCGCAGGAGGGCTTCAGGCATATCCGGCTCTCGCACTCAGTCCCTGATCAGCTGGACCCCAGCAGCAAGCTACCCTACAGGTCAGAGTGTTGGGCCCCTGGTGGTCAGTGTACTTCACAGTGAGCAGTTGAGCATCTTTAGCATATCATTAGCATATTATGCTTTGATTGGTTGAACAGCCAACTGGTCAACCAGACACTTCACATATTAGGCTTTTATTGTATAGGTTTGTCTACAACTAGAGCTGGGAAAAATAAAGTTTCTGAACCAAATTAGTTATTGAAGGATCCATACAAAACAATATATTTTCTCTACATAGAACATTTCTTTTTCTCTGGTTGTTACCTCTGCAGAGAAAAAAAACAGTGGGTCACAGCAGTTCCTCTGTAGCCAGTTTTGAATGTTGCATTCCCTGAAGAAATTATATTAATATTTATGGTCGCTTAGCAGGAAATTTGGTTGAGTGACAGGCATTTCTTTAGTGAGCTAATCATACCACTTCCATTAGATTTTTTATTTGCATATGTAATGCATTAGTAAATGCATATGTTCTGTTTATTTACACAGAATCCTGGCGCTACTTAAGTCTTGCTAAAATGGACCCCAGTGGAATTTCTGAGACACTTTGAACATGGATATGAAAAACGTCCCATTTTCTGTAGATGTTCTCTTCAATATGTATGATGTAAATATCCATATTCCTAGACGTCTAGTGTTGGCTGTCATTACTGACCAAGAAAAAGCAGCCCCCTTATGCACTTGCCAAAACATTAAGTTAGCAATTACCATAGAAATGTATTTCATTGAATTGATTTTTTGTCATTTTAGAGAAATTCAAAGATAATTGTTAAATGTTGCTGTGCCTTTTCTGGTGTTGACATGTATTTGCATCAAAAGTACAAAAAATCTTTTTTTTTTCCTACAATGTACAGTTACTTGAGCTCTTCCCAGAAGCTTAACCATAGTTTCAAAAGCACAAATTGATGTAAAATACCTTTATTGTGACCATTTGAAGGTGTTGTATTTGCATCAACAATGACATTAGGATCTTTTTGTAATAAGGATTATAAACATGGCGTCGTGTGCATGCTTATGAAACCTATTAGCTGTTGCAGTTCTGTGTAAGCATTTTCACAGATGTCCCTGGATGAGCAGGTTTGCCTTTCAGCTCCACTCGGAGTGTGACAAGCAGGCTCCCTCCCCTATTAGTTCAGCCCCCTCTCTATCCTTCCATAAAACTGGGCCAATTCCTATTTGAATTCTGTTATCTTTGTCTAAAGGAAATCAGACTAACTGTTCAATAATAGAGTTCCTTATACTAATAAAAGGGTAATATGCAAATTAACCGTCACTTCGCAACAAAGATGGCGGTGCCCACAGCCACAGAGATGGAGGCGTTGGCCGGAGCCACAGAGCCAGCTGGAGCGGGCAGGACGCTGGGCTTCCTTCGGGCAGGACGCTTGTCTTCTCTCAAGCCCCGGCCGGCCGCCAAGGGCTGGCCTCTGGGCGGTGGCCACACAGCTGGCCGGAGCAGGTGGCAGGTGGCTCCAGCCTGGACCAAAGGCAGGAGGCGGCAGCCAGAGTGAAGGCCCGAGTCCCGGGTGCCGGAGGGAATCTGGTGCCGGCAGCCAGGAGAAGGAAGGCCTATTCTTGCATGACTCTTCATGCATCGGGCCTGTAGTTGGTTAATAAAGGGATATTGCTGACTTTTAAAATCTTTTAAGATTAATAAAGACGTATTCAACTCTCTGAAAGTGGAGGTGTGTGGAACCATGGTTGTAATAGTCAAACAGCGTCATTGCCTTAAGTGCTTGGGATGCAAGCCCACCTGCTCTCTGTGCTGACCTCCGCCTGCAGGCGGCCGGCTCAGGGTGAGAGCTGGGGTGGGAAGCAAGGGCTGTGAGCCCTGCACAGCTCTGCGGGGCTGGGGGCTGCCTTCCAGCACACCCCGTGCACGGCCTGGTGCCACCTTGCCCGCCTCCCACCCATTCCCTCGGATGCAGGAAGCTCCAGCATCTCCCCGGGCTCAGTTTGGCCCTCGCGGTGGCTGCTTGGGAGACAAAAGTGAACAGTGCGGAGAGCAAACGAAACAGACGCGGTGCCCGTCTTTCAGAAAGAATCAATGGAACCGCAGCCGCGTGCTGTGTACTCAGCACAAATCTCTCCGTTTGAGAACGTCACTCGTCATTTTGAAGTCTTCCCTTTTTGTGTTCATCTTCCATTGTTGAAATATCTGTGTACCGATTCAGCTTCAAAGCTATCTGGTTAACAGATTTTTTTTAAAAAAATATATTTTTTTATTGATTTTGGAGAGGGAGAGGAAGAAATATCAATGATGAGAGTGAACCATTGATTGGCTGCCTCCTGCACGCCCCCCATTGGGGACGAGCTGAACCAGGGGCCCTACAGTCCGCAGGTGGATGCTCTACACACTGAGCCAAACAAGCTAGGGTTGCTTAGCAGATTTTTTTAAGCAGATTTTGCAGTGTTCTTGATGGCTGGAATCAGAAGTAAACCCAGGAAAGGTGTAGGTGGGGAGGGCGCTGAGATGTGGAGTCTGCGGCGGGAAAGAGGAGGCCACAAGGGAGTGGGCGCAGTAGGTTTAGACATGAAAGTACGATCCATGCAAAGGTAAGACAGAACGAGCCAGAATGTGATGAGAGCCGGGAAGCAGAAAAGGAATAAGTGGCTGCAGGTTCCCACCTGGAGGCTGAGCCTGGAACAAACAGCAGCCCCGCGGAGGAGCCGGCCCCGGCCTCGCCCGGCGTGGAGCGAGGGCGCCCTCTCCTGGGGAACAGGCGCCGCTGCGGCCCTGTGACGTCAGCGTGGCCCAGCTCCGTTGAACTTCCCTGCAGAACCCGCTGATGCTGAGTCCACGCTAACTCGGAACCAACGAGACATAACCGGGTAGCAATTCAGACACAGCTGGGTGTGCAGACAAGAGGCTGTCAAAGCAAGTTGTTCCATCTTCCCAGGCACACCATCTCAGAGTCAGGAGGGTTTAGTGGTAACAAAAGGGAATTCTACTTGAACAAGACTATAATCTGCGGAGGTCCGAGGATAGCAGGTCTTTGGGGAATAGTAAATATGTTCAGAGGGCAAAAGGACTGAAATTGTGATTTTTTATTTTTATTTTTTAGTCGCTAAAGCTACATCGGAATACCTACATCGGAATATCAACTGTTGCAATGTGGAGGGTCTGAATAATTTTAAAATATTATAATTGCAATTTGGCAAAGATAATAGGGGATGAAAACTAAACTGGTGGGCACCAGCTCAGGGGGTGTTCCTTGCTAGGTACACCCCACAACCAGCTAGGTTGTCCACCTCCCCACCTGACCCCCTAATTTTCACATCCAACCCCAGGGCATGTATGTTTCTAGGCCCATTGAAAGGGACTGTCCACAGGGGCTGAGGGGTCGCAGGGTGGAGGGTGGCATGTCTGTGCTCATCTGAGAGTCATGAGAAGAAAATGGACGGTGGCTTTTCAGGACCTACGGCACCATTACCCTGTCCTCTCATCTCTTCTCAGCTTCCTGCCCTCCTTCAGCTCTAACCTTGCTGCTTCCTTGCTATTCCTCAAACACTTTAGGACTCGGGGCCTTTGATCTTGCTATTCCCTCTACTGAGAATGCTTTTTCCTGACATATAAGCAAGGTTCCCTTGACTTCCTTTCAGCCTGGGCTCAGATGTCATGTCCTCAAAGTGGTCTCCCCAGCCAAGCCATGTAAAAGTACACAGCACATCCTTACACACACACACACACACACACACACTCACCATTCGTCCTCCATGCTTCGTTTTTCTCCACGGCCCTTATCATCTTCAAATAGCACATTGCTTGTGCATGTCATCTATTTTTTAAAATACATTTTATTGATTTTTTACAGAGAGGAAGGGAGAGGAATAGAGAATTATAAACATCGATCAGCTGCCTCCTGCACACCCCCTACTGGGGATGTGCCCCCAACCTAGGTACATACCCTTGACTGGAATTGAACCTGGGACCCTTCAGTCCACAGGCTGATGCTCTATCCATTGAGCCAAACCGGTTAGGGCTGCATGTCATCTGTTTTACCCCACCCCCTCAATGCCGGGTCCCAGAAAGACCGTTTCTGTTTTGTTGTTTTGTTGGTTTTGTTCTTTGTCTGCTGCTCTCGCTCTCACACCAAGAACTCTGCTTGGCATAGGCAATCACTCGATAAACATTGCAGGGCTACAGCCAGTTCTTGGGTCTGGCGGTGTCTAGTGTTCACCCACCTGGAGACTTACATGGCCGGCCTTGGGGTGCCTGTGCTGGGGGTGCCAGTGGGGAATCTGCAGCTTTAATCACCTACACCTGACATCCTGCTTGCCCCTTTCCCTGCCTGGGGAGCCTAGAGCGGGGTGAGGAAAACCACACTCTGCCATTCACCTAGACAGAGGATGTAGAGTTGGAAATCCAAGAATTGGCTGTCTCGGGTCTTCGGTTTTGAAGGGACCCCTTTCTCAAAGCTGAGGGTGACTGCCCCTGGCTGGCTGCCCGGGGAGAGAGTCCTCAGGGCATCCGTGCGAAACGAGAGAGAGCCCAGTGAGCTTGGACCAGGAGAGAGAGAGAACAAATGGCTTCCTGTTGGGGGTATTTTGTCTGTTTTAATTATTACAGTAGAGCTGACATACAATGTTACAGCAGCTTCACATGATGGTGCAACCTTTGCATTCCCAGGGTATGATCAGCACAGTAAGTCTAGTATGACCACCTCTCTCCGGTGCTGTCTTCCCTCTAGGCTCTGCCTCTTGTTGCTGTTAAGACGGACTGGCTTGCCCTAGCCTGTTTGGCTCAGTGGATAGATCCTTGGCCTGCACACCGAAGGGTCTCAGGTTCGATTCCAGTCAAGGGAACGTACCTTGGTTGCAGGCTCCTCCCGGGCCCGGGTCCTGGTCAGGGCTCCTGTGATGTGTGTTTCTCTCTCACATCGATGTTTCTCTCTGTCTTTCCCTCTCACTTCTACTCTCTTTTAAAAATCAATGGAAAAATATCCTCGTGTGAGGATTAACAAAGACTGACTGGCTTGACCAAAATGCTTGGCCCCGCCTGAGCATGTCTCCTCCCCTGTGCAACGTTTTCACCTGTGAAAGCAAGTTAATGACAACAGTCCTGGATGAGTCAAACAAGTATAACCTGCGTTCGAGGGTCACAGCACCAGGGAAGAGCTGTCAAGGGGTGGGGGCGGCCAGTTCGTCGGCGAATGTAATGTCCTGTCCAAACGTCTGGCACAGATACTGTGTTTAAAGGACAAACAGGGCCCTGGCCGGGTAGCTCAGCAGGTGAGAGCATGGTCCCCACATGCCAAGGTTGTGGGTTCCATCCCTGGTCAGGGTACACACAACAAATTGCAGTCCCTCCCTCCCCCTCTCAAATCAGTAAATAAATTTTAAAAATAAAAATAAAAAGAATAAGTGGAGAGTGATGAAGCTATGACTTTTATCCTTTTCCTTTAGAGTTGTGAAAAAGAAAAACATTAGTTTTGTATTGGTTAGGGAAACACAAACTTAAGAAATATAGAAAGTGAGCATTTGTAGCATCAACAGGTCAACTTCTGCATTTCTAATATTTTCTGATCATCTACCCAAGCAGGAATTGCCTGCTGGGGATAAGACTAAGTCAGGACCAGGCCAAGGCCAGGTTTAGGCAAACCTGGGAGGTGTCTCCATTGAGTTTCGCCGTCTTGCCCACCTCATCCCCTTACTGTGCTCACTCTGGTTCCTCTGTGTTCCGGCAGGTGTTGGGGGTCCCAGGCCACGTCCAGCAGTCCAGGGACGCGACATGTGCTGCAGGCCACACAACCCTGGGCAACACCTCAAGCCCGGAACAGTCCATGTTCGAACCTGGCTCCCTCCTCACCAGGCCAGGCGATCTCATTCCTTCAGGCCCAGCTTTCTAACCCACCTTAATGCATCGGCTGAGGGAGAAGCTCAAAGCTATGCACTCAGTTGAACTTGGGCCTCCTCCTATGCCCTTTCATCACTGTCTTCCTGGGGCTGTCAGTCACCTATACTGCAAGCCTGCTTCAGAGACCTTGCCAGGGGTTTCCTCTGCTTACAGAGGGGGTGTCAGCCCAGCTGCAGATGGGAAAGCCGCCAGTGAGCAGGATCCACAGAACCCACTTGTTCAGACCTTCCACTTCTCGGGAAAAAACGGGGAATTCAGAAGTGGACTTGCTGATGCTACAAATGCTCACTTCCTCGATTTAAGTGTGTTTTTTCCCAACCAATACAAAACGAAAGTTTTCCTTTTCACAACTAAAAAGGAAAAAGACAAAAGTCATAGCTGCATCACGCTCATTATTCCTGTTGTCCTGTTTGCCCTTAATTTTTTAATCTTTATTTTTTAATGTATTTATTGATTTTAGAAGGACAGGGTGCTGGGAAGGGTGTGCAGCCTGGAGTAAAACCCCATCTCCAGGGGCTGCAGCTCCGGGGCTCCTGGCTGCTCGGTGGGAGGTAGACCAGTAGACCAGGATGGCCAGCTGACAGCTAGAGAGCTCTTTCTCAGCACTCATCAGAATTAATGTGCTGCCTCTCCGCTCCCCCCCCACCCCCTTCAAGGTGATGCCCCTAGGATGTTTCTGGATATTTAAACACATGGAAACCAACATGGGTTAAGGGACAGGGTTCCCACATAGGGAGGAGAGTTGCACATTTCTAACTCAGCTGTGGGGAGTTATTTATTTCCATATTAAAAGACGTTTAATTTCTAAATTAAATAAAAAGGGTGCATTGATACACAAAACGTTTCAAACAGTGCTGGACTAGAACCAAGAGAGCCATGTGATGCTGTTGAGCCTGGTGGCTCCCGCTCGATTGGACCCGGAACTCGTTTCCCCCATAAAACATAGTAACACCCTATAGAACGTGCGTTGGGAAAGGCTGCCCAGCTTCTCAACGGAGACCCAGACACGCCAATCAGCAAAAACAGGTCGAATGCTGTCACCGGGCCACGCGCCGTGAGCGCCCAGAGCGGCTCCTGCCAAGGTGCTGACGGCCTCTGCCACCTGCTGCCCTCGAATCACCAGCTGGGACACGGCGGCCCCCTTGGAGGACCTGACTGTAAGGAGGTTTGGGGACCATGTTAGAGCTTGGTACATGCGCTTCCCCTGAGGCCTTGGAAACGGCACTTTATAAAAGCCCCTCTAAGCGTCGCCCTGTGGGCATGTAGCTGGGAGAACGCTCTCCTCTCCCTGGCCGGACTCTCTGGTTGTTGGAAACATGTCGAACTGAGCTGCGCTCTACCCCCTCCATGGTGCTCTGACGAAGTCTAATGACATGAGCACATTCCTCACTTGCTTCTCTTTTACCTTCACTGGTTTGTCCCCATGGAGAGCAGGCTGTGGAGCCTTGTGGTCCTTATCTGTAAAGCGAGCATAACCACGTTTATGCTGCAGAGTTTTATCAGCCAGAATTTTTTTAAATAAAATTAAAAAGTAAATGCGGCCCAGCCTGCGTGGCTCAGTGGTTGAGCATCGATCTATGAACCAGGAGGTCATGGCTCAGTTCCCTGTCAGGGCACATGCCCGGGTTGCAGGCTCCCTCCCCGGGGGCGGGGGTGGGGGGGTGGAGGGAGGGCATTCGGGAGGCAACCGACCCATGATTCTCTCTCATTGATGTTTCTATCTTTCTTTCCCTCTCTCCCTTCCTCTCTGAAATCAATTTTAAAAAATTTAATTTAAAGAAAAGTAAACGTGTGTAAGTAAAGGTTCTAAAACAATGCCAGAGATGTAGCAGCTTCCAATAAATGAAAACCATTGGTATTATATTTCTACGCCTCCTGTTAATAAACTCTTGGAGGATGGAAGGAATCATGGATTTGAAGTGTGTAACAATGACCAGAGTTCATCACGGAATCGTAGTGTTTGTGGTTGATGGGAAGTTTTAAAAGGGTTGGGAGGGTTCTTAGGATTTATCTTTTGCAGATGAGATTCAAAGAAACTGAGGCTGAGAAAAATTAAACAACTTGCCAGCATTTTCCACAGGAGCATAAATCACCAACATTTGGATCCTCAGAAATGTCACTGGGAAGTTAAAAACTGAACATGACTCATATCCGAAGTGAACAGACCCCATAAATCCTCACGTTGCATGGTCCCAGGGATTCTGTAATGTACACACAATTGCGTGGTTAATAGCAAAGTTGAACATTTCATATACTAAGTGCTCTGCTGCAAATGTTCCCAGGGGGTTGTTTAAATCCGCATCTGCCTGTCTTTCACAGTCAGCAGACTGTCTTCCTCAAGCATTGCAGGAATGAGGCGGCGGCGGCAGCCCCGCCCACCACTAGGTGGCGCCAAGCCCACTCGTGGAGGACCTGGGGAAGCCAGCCCAGGGTGAGACAGCCCAAGCTTGTAGAAACAAGACAAGTGTAGGTAGGTACCATCCTGGTCCCATTTCACATGTTCATACTCAGACACAAAAGCAGATGAATTAAATATGTCATTATTCTGCACACTTAAATCGAACTGAACTTAAGAACAGAGCTCAACCAAAGGACTTACATGCATGCAAATAAGCATAAGC
>PVJC01026927.1:0-23660 GCA_004026665.1 Murina feae | reverse complement strand
TGAGTGAAGCGAGTTCTTTAGACACCTACTCCAGGATGAGAGATACTATGAACATGAGTGAGCAGAACCAGAGCTAAGACAGTGACTTCCTGGATCACACTAGTAGGAGACAAGAAAAGTCTCACTGGAACCCAAAGAGAAGAAAGAACAGGAAGTAGACTATTCTCTTGATAAAAATTCTATTTATTTCATTTATGTCATGACCCACAGTATTTCAAAGTGAGCTGTCAATAACTTTCAACATATTCCCTAGGCTACTTTGTAATATCCCAAGTTTCAAAATCCTTGGGATGTTGTTACCGATGCAGCGTTTTGTCAGTGTCACCACCATGCCACGCTGACGTGCTGGGGTGGAGCACTGACTAACACTTCTCTGATCCTCCTGAGACCCTGGGCCATTCCAACCACCCTTATCTTCCCAGGGTGCCCTGGTCTCCTTGAAGGCCCTGGAGCACACAGAACAGGAGGAGACCTTTAGGGCCTAAACAAAAAGAAAGAAATCATGATGTTGTTGTGTAAATTACTGAGAATAGTACTAGGCCCACAGTTAGTGTCTGGCTGTGTATTAACACGTAGTGGGAGCTCATGTTAGCCAGCCTTAATAATCTTCTAACTGACCGCCTCTAGGAAAGTCCTAACATGTAAAAGGAGCTCAGTAATTGCGAGCTGTTATGACTAAGATACGTTCTCAGGAGTATTCCACCCACTGAGGAGACAAACAGATGACAGACTGCAACCCTTAGCCTCCTGTGAAGGAGAGAATGGTCACTGTTCTGATCCAGATTTCTGTCTCTCCGGCGTGCCTCTGCCTGTCACACGATGCTCTCACCTGCTGTTTCATGGGTCAGGGCCCTCACTTCTGTTTCCTGGCAACTTTATTCTTTCCTGGTGTGTCTGCCTAAAGTTAAGTGCAGAATCTTTACCTGTTATGTTGCTAAGAAAGCTTTATTTTCCTTCTGTGATTTCCGCAAACCATCTTCTGCCAATTTTATTCTCTGTGGGGATGGCGGCTGGGTTTTCATGGGGGCAGCGTGCTGGATCTCTCCACTCGGAAAGCAATCTGTTCTTTGGACCACTGCCCTGTACCTGCCCGTTCCGTGTCCTGGTTCTGCTAGCATTGTTGCAGTAGGATGTTTTTTAATTCTATTCCTTTTGTTAAAAAGAGTAATTTCCTATTCGGAGGTGGAAAGATGGATGTCTTTACACTTAGACCACCTGAAGGCTGCAGCTTAGAGTTTTCCTTGAAATCACTAGGAGCTCCAAATCCTGTGGGTGACTTATCCTCATATGCAAAATCTGCTATAGAGCCATCGACAGAAGTTTTGCTTTACCGTTTTCTAACATCAGGCTTTCTCAGCTTCAGCACTAGTGCCATTAGGGCCTGGATAATTCCTTGTGTGGACTGTCCTGTGCTGCCAGGTGTGCAGCAGCATCCTGGGCCTCTCTACCCACTAAATGCCCACAGAAACCCCATGTTGACAGCTAAAAATGTCCTCTGGGGGGGTGGGGGAGGGCAAATCACCCCAAGAACTGCTGCTCAAATAACAAACATCTGAATATAAATTGACAAACAAGTTGTAAAATATGTAGCAAAAACATTCATGATGACAGCAAATACTTACAGAGCAGCGATTTTCAACCTATACGCTGCAAAAATTTTGAAAACATGCAATAGCTGACTCTTTAGTCAGGGGCACTGACCTTTCCCCCCTTAGATTGTCAAGTAAAAATATGACAACAGCCAGCACCTGATTATGCCTATTTTTCTTTTGAGCAGATCTGCAAAAAATATTTTTGTGTGTGCACCACAGAATTTTAGTAATTAGTTTACGTGCGCCGTGAGAGTAAAAAGGTTGAAAATCATTGTTATAGAATGCTTAACGTGGGCTAGGCACTGTTGTAAGAGTTCTTTTCATATAAGTAGCCTCACTCGGAAAGGCTGTTATACCACATTACCCACATTTTACAGATGAGGAAACGGAGGCACAGAGAGATCATGTGCTTGCTAAGCACCAGATCCAGAACCTCAACTGAGGCAGTGTGGCCTGGAGTCAATGAGCTGGACTCTGTGCTGCTCCCTCAACACACCGTGGAATAGATACCCACCTCCCATAGCAGGGGGCATTACCTTTCATAGGTGCTTAGCAAAAATGGTTTTAATAAGTGAATATCTACAAACCCAGGAAATTAAATAAAAACTAAACTTTTCTTTGAATACAATCAACTATTCTCTGTTAGAGCAAAGCAGAAAGTCTCTTAGCATTTCTAAGCTCATTTGCAGGAATCTTTTGGAAGAAGTTTGTTAAGGTGACTTTTAAAGTCTCTTATCTGGGCTTTGATTTGTGTGATACTGCAGTTCTGCAAAATGTCAGAATGAAGATTGGTAAAATGGAACAAAATATTATTTGCCTGATGAGCTTACACAAACAATCTGCTCTTGCCCTATGATAAGGAAATACCGAATTCCTCCTTTCTCTTAAACTAGGTATGTGTTCTGATGAGGTATAGTTTGACCTACCTTCAGGACTTATAAAAAATTAAACATCTTTAACTAACAGGAAACCACTTTAGCCGATCAATTTTCAGACTTCCATAGTTAGCTTCCTATAATAAGAGGGCTGGGCTCTAAAGTTTCTTACAAGTGCACTTGTCTGATCTATATCGAAATGGGAAGCCTGCATTTTATATAATAAAATGTAAAGCAGTACTGTTATTCTTGTTAAAGATTTTTAAAATATATTTTATTGATTTTTTACAGAGAGGAAGGGAGAGGGACAGAGAAGTTAGAAACATCGATGGGAGAGAAACATCATCAGCTGCCTCTTGCACACCCCCCACTGGGGATGTGCCTGCAACCCAGGTACATGCCCTTGACCGGAATTGAACCTGTGACCTTTCAGTCCGCAGGCCGACGCTCTATCCACTGAGCCAAATTGGTTAGGGCTGTTAAAGATTTTTTAAATGTGTACTCTGTAAGGCAAAAGAATGGAAACTTCCACAGTAGTAATTAAACCAATGTTACTAAAATAGCCAGAAGACAACTTATTTACAATAGCTTCATCTTTATCAGTTCTAAAAGTCATATTGTGAATGTAATTATTTTATGCTGCGAGACTATAAGTAATACATTTTCTTTTAAAAACTTGAATGGTACCCTGGCCGGTTTGGCTCAGTGGATAGAGCGTCGGCCTGCGGACTGAAAGGTCCCTGGTTCTATTCTGGTCAAGTCAGGGTGATGTACCTTGGTTGCAGGCACACCCCCAGTAGAGGGTGTGCAGGAAGCAGCTAATCGATGTTCCTAACTCTCTATCCCTCTCCTTTCTTCTCTGTAATTGAATGGCTTCATTTTTTGTTAATTCTTAAGAAGTCAGTGATTTTAAGAACAATATCCTAAGTCTCACTTTTCGTGGGAAATTTTCCAGTAATGCTGTGTTACAAGGGATAGCAGAACCAAACACTTTATCCAGCTGTTTGCTCACACTACAGAATTCACGTTTTCTATAATGAGTACTTGCCTCTGGGTAAGTTCCTGTCATTTACCTCCCACACAGTCTTGATGCAGAGCATTACTTTGCTATTGTCATTGAGGATGGACTGTCTTAATAACTACAATAATTTGTGGATTACTTTACCTGTATAGAAAGTGGCTAATGAGTACTCAAGATTTCTATGGAATGGTAGGGTTATTCAAGTATTTTGCATAAATGTAGAATTTTTAAAAACGGCAGAAAACAAAGCTAAGCAAAATGGGATTACTCAGAAACTAGAAAGTGACTTTCTTAAGGTTGTTTGAAATTGTTCTCCCAACTGATGGCCAGCATCTGGGTTTCCACTGTTTTGAGTTCCAAAGTTGCCAACAACAATTCCCAGCACCCAGTTACAAGAGGCTTGTTTTATGAAGCTGTCTTCAGAAAATAGTGTGGTTGGTAATTATAGAGCTTGCAAAGAGCCAAGCCTTCATTAGTACATAAATACCATTCAAGTATAGTTTACTTGAAGGTCAAAAATGATGGCCGGTCCAGGACAGACTTTTCCAAGACCAGAATTTTAAAAAACAAACAAAAATTATGTTGCCCACATGAGTAGAAAGTCAATACTTGTGATTCCAAAAGGGTACCTTTTCCTTTAAAATGGTTATATCACCAAGTAGTTAATTCTTTCACAAAAATCTGGCCCGCGTATATTGCCCCCTCTTAGGAGATTAATAATACTATGCACTCTGCCTATAATGTTTAACAAGAACCATTTATATTTTATCTGCTTTGTGAAAGTGGGAAAATACTGTACACTACTATATAGTAACTGAATGGCTGTTCTTTCCAGCTGCTTCTAAATGGTTATAGATGTTAGCCGTAGATTTCATGTTATGATAAATTTTGTTGCAATGGAGAGGCATTGGGATTCAGTCTTACTATACATTAGGGAATATGACAACAGGAATTTTTACGTTTTACCCAGTTGTTGAATCAGAAAAACCTAAGGCCTGAGAGATGTGGAAGTCACGGAGAGAACCGAATCCTGAAGAGAACTCATTTGTAAAATACTGCATTACGCATAAGAATTGTCCCAGAAATTGAACTATGCCAGTTGGGGTGGGAAGTGAATTTTAAGCTATCAATCATATTATAAATTACTGGATTTAATTCTTTAGATGGTGAAAATAAAGTAGACACTGACATACGAAATTATTACAAAAGAGCAGTGTTCAAATCAGTGTTGCCCTGTTGAAATGATCATTATGGTTCAAGTGCAAATATGTAATTTTCTCTTATGTGAGGAATATGTGTGACTTATTTAATAGATAACTGCTGATATTTCATAGATTTAGGGAAGAGTTTGTAACAACTACTGATCATCATTGCTACTAATTTCTTTATTCAGCCTCCAAAAGTTAAAGGGTGAAAATTAGACCAGTACTATCACAGTAGAATAACTACTTCTAGGAAAATAGATTGATGAGAACTAAAAAAATGTTATTTTTTTTTTTGTCTCCTAAAATTAAACATGTAGACACTGAAATCTGGGGATTATTTTGTGAATTTCCCATATTTTATTTTTAAAATGTTGCTGTTTTTTAGGACATAGCATTCTTAGTTAAAGGTTTTAGTGAAAGTTGGCAGAAGGAGAAATTATGTTCAAATAAGTTCATTTTGGTTCTGATCATTTTTAGGAGAATTACACTTTGGCCATGGAAAAAAACTGGAATTTAAGGAAATGTTTTTCTTTTTATGTCAGTTATGTTATATCTCTAGTTCCAACTAGCACAGAAATTTAGGGGATCAACTCGATTACCTGACATTTTGACAGCTATGAATATGTCCCATGTGAAACAGTTACTGTGATGCAGTAGCGACCCCTTAGCTCACACATAGAGGGTGCAGCAAAAGTGAGTTTATAGTTGTGAACACATGAAAGTTTTTTGTTGTATTAATTACTGTATTTTCCATACAAACAACTGTAGACCTACTATTGCCCCACCCTGCATTTTTTTAAATGTGCAGGAATTTTGTTGAGAAGTTGATGCAGCATCAATTTTTGATTACTGTTAATATACCCACCCAACTTGTGTTTCCTCACAAAAGAGCGTCATGCTCCCAAATGCATTTCAAATAATTTCTGTAAAGTCCTGAAGTTATGCTGCTTTAAACACCTGGGAGACTTCTGGCACTTCTGTTTCTCACAAGTAAAACCCACAAAATAAACTTGTCTATGTAGCTTCAATTTTTTTTTTTAATTTTTAATCTACCACTTTTTGTTACTTTGAGAACTAGTGAAAACTTTACCAAACTCTGTTTTAAAAATCAGTATGAGCTCTAATACACAGACGTCAGTTTATGTTCACTTTCCCCCTAGTCACAGGTGCATGTTACAGCTGGTCATTGTGCATTTCGTTACGTTTCTTGTTCTATCTGCTTTCTTGAGACTTGGGAAACAGTATTTTTCTGAGTGACTGTACTGTATTGTTCCAAATATAAGGCCCAGAATAGAAGGCAGCCTCCAGCTAGAAACAGCTCAAATATGGAGAAAGGCTGGGGGCCCAGAGCCCAGCGGGTCTTGCAGTGGTGGCAAGGGTGCCGAGGCATAGGACGCTGCCTGCCCACTCTCCCGGTGAGTGAAGACAAGCCAGCTGCTGTGTTTGCTTGTGTGTCACCCAGGTAGCTTGTGCTGCTTGAGGAAAGCTGTGCTGGGGGTACAGAACAGTCTGTGTACATGAAAGAAAGTTGCTGTGGGTATAAATCTGGGGAGGGACGTTGGGAGTCCTCTTTCATCTCTTGCACAGTCATCTCTACTGTTTTCCCCCCTGAATGTGAGGGTGAAAGTTGAGTGACTGGAGAACAAAGGTAGCCTGCACCTTCACGAGAAGGCGTGGAAGAGTTCTGTGGCCATGAACATGAATTGTCAGACACCTTCAGAGGTCCCTTGACGAGCCCAGGAAATTACCCCACGCCCTTTCCGGGTGACTGCTGCTCCGGGAGACAGTGGTGCACTGTGTGATCATGTGTGCCTTGAAAACAAGCCTCCCTGAAATTGGGAGTCACATGTCTAATTTCATTAAGGTTTTCCTCTTTTCAAATTCCTTGTATCCTGAGCCAGCCATGTTGCAGTTTAAATGGGCTCAGTCTTATGAAAATATGTGTCACTCAGTAGCATATTTAAAAAAATACTTCAGTGAAAACGTATTAGTCAACTTTGTATTGATGGGACCTAGATAACTCTCCAAATCTTGGTCTCATTCTACTGAGCACATAGAAATTTGACCTTTTGCTTTATAGGAACTAAGTGAGCTGTGATAGAATGAGTTGCTTGATTCTGTTACAATCTAGAAACCTGTCTGTGCACAACTTTACTAGGCACTTGGCTACCTTTGTGGCTTCACAAAAACCACATAAATCAGGACTCTTGAACCTTCCTGTGATTATTAGTCCACAGCTCACAAAGTGGATTTGAATGCTAATCCACCAATAATACATTTCCCCCATTGTAGCCTTTATTATTATCCTATTATTTAAAGAAACTTATTTAATATTTGTTTTTCTGAATAGATAAGGATAGAACAGGACTCTCCTTAAGTTCAAACAATGCTAAATTATCTAGAGGATTTGGTAAGGGAGTTTAGAAATTTTCTTAGACCAAACCAAAATGACCTGAAAGATGGAGGTCCCATTCCAAAGCAAAAAGCACGCAAGGATTGATATACCTTCCAGTTTGCCAGGTCTGGGAAGGGAACCTTTGAAAGAGAAGGACTGGGAGGAGAGTAGCTCAGAGGGGGAAGGAGTATTGCCAGCCAAGTCAGATTACCAGTCAGAAGACAGACAAAAATGCAGTGGCAGGTCCTAAATGAGAGGGTTGAAGTAAACACTGCGTAACCTCAGAAACCTTTTCACACGAGTTCATGAGAGTGGTGATAGCAGGGAAAGAAAACGGTAGAGGACTAGTTAGTGCTTTCTTTATAATTGCTTTGTTTTGGAAACATTTGATCTCTTAAGGATGTTCAAAATGTGGGGGTGGAGTTGGAGGGAGGGTGTGCCCAATGAGCCAGCTTCAAATAGTTTCCCTTTTATTATTTGTATCGGGTACTACACCTGATTTGGTCTGAATGACAAATACAGGAAAACATATCTTATAAATATTTTTCCCCAGAGAGGGTTGGGACTATTATAATTGGTTGCCCTGTGTCATCACCTGCTATTAATTTAGTCATTCGTAGCAATGAAGGGCAGGAACTGGGCGGTCATGTAAATGTCACACTCTATAGCTCTTTCTCCCTGTTGGCTAGTGAGGGTTGGGCAGGACCTAATGTGTTTCCATAACTCTCCGAGCAAGGAAAAGTACATGGTCTCTGTTGGCTTGTGAGGTGGTGAGGATAGCCTTCAACGACAGAAGCAGTGACAGCGACGCAGAAGAGAGAATATATTCCAAATTGCATGCATAATAATTTTTGTAAAAATCACTGGGAATTGTCAATTTCTTTAAAAATAGGATGGTTTGCATACAGCCCATACCTAAGACTGTTGCTGCTCTCAGCTTTCCCTTCCCATCCCTGAAATGCACAACAGAGAAACTCTCTCAGAGATGCTGGAAAAGAAAAGTTCTGAACCACACATGATGCTCCTTCGGGGATTACATTCACGGGATCAAAGAGAAACAGAGCGGTTATTAGTCTATTAGGCATGAAAAAAACCTCTAGGTTTGTTGGACAGAAATTAAAATCTCTCAGGCCCTCTGAGTGTAATGATCACCATAACACAGGTGAAATTCCCATTCGATTGCTTTTTTGTGGGAGTTTAGATAACTGCTACTCTTTTTCTTTCCTGATCCTCTAGTCTTCCTGCAAGCATACCCCCCAAAAAGTCGGTTTGATTCCCCCCTCAGTTCCCATATGGGTGACTGTGATTCTCACAGGCCCAATTAATCATGGCAGGTTCTGACTTCTCAGCAAATAAGTTGCAGAGTCACTTGAACTACAAATGTGTAATCTGATCCATTTTGTTTTTCATATCTAAAAAGACCAGAAAATAAGAGAATTTTTTTTCTGAAAGAAAATACTGAATTTAGTTAAATCTCTGGAATATGTTCCACCTCAGGTCTTCCCTCGAAGAAGTGTTTTATAAGAGAAAGAGTTTTATAAGAATGTGATGTGTCTGCATTTTCTGAGACACATGGAATGAGGCATTTGTCTTGCTGAATGAGCATGTTAACTCAGCTGCGGAGTAACTCACAAATTCCCCACACTTGAGTATGTTTGTTACAAAAAGTCATTCTTGAAATGCTTAATGGTCATTCCTTAGGGGGCTTTGCTCTCTTTGGTAAATTAGAGATGACATCTGGACATGCATAGAGATGGTCCTTGGTTAACTTTTCTTGCTAGTCAAGCAGCAAGTACATTCCAGTTAACAGGTGAATAGTATTGTAGGACAGTCTCAGAAAAAAAAAAAAATTAGCAAAATGGCTGATTCTCATTTGGCAGTGAAATTGAATGACATCTGTGCAGTTATAAACGACTTTTGTTTTAATAACAAAGTTGTTGATTTTCTACTAAGGGTTCTTTTAGGTTGTCATCAGGGGCTGATGGGAATAACAGTTCACCCAACTCTCCAGCTAGCTTCAGTGGACATACCACACCTTCTCAGCAGCCTGAACCCGTGGTACATTCTCTTAAGGTAACCAACTGTGTACAACCATTTATCAAGAAAATCAGTTGTGTTGTGGTTTGTTTGCTGTAGTCTAGTAGTCCTCACAGTCTTGTTTTAACCATATATACTTTATTGTTTACCCCTAATGGTGTAACTTTATCTTAAGTTTTGAACTATGATTTTAATTTTTTAACTAACAATGGGTTTGAGTACTTATGGTTGAATCTCTAGTGTTATTTTGTTTTGAGTAATGTGATTCATTATCAACTCATTCATTTTTGAGTTGAATTTGAAGTCTTATATGCATGTATAGTCATTGTGTAAAATATTGTTACAAGTATTTTATGTGCAATGTTTGTAGCACGGGTGTCTTCAAATAGAGGGACTTAATAGTTGGCCAAAGGAAGGAGGGATATCATATTTTTCTTTATGCAAATGAAGCACATTATGCAACTTACTAAAAGATATTGAAACAAAACCTACTCCTCCCTCCACTAAAAGAAATTAGGTCTTCAAACTCTAGTTAATGTTTCTTTGTAGACTATTACAAAATAGGTATGAGGTCTTGATCAGAAAGCTATTTTTGGCTTTTACTTCAAATTCTGTAATGACTTCAAAAAAGACTTGGCTAAAATTTATCATTTAATTTTCTTTACCAATAATTGACTTTCCAGTAAGCACCATAAGTTAATAATAGAAATATTTCAGAGTAGAAACAAATGCAATAAAAATTATCTTAAAATTGAGACAATTCCTTGAAATTTTCAGTTTCCAAGTATAAAACACTGTCCTTTAAATTAATAATCCATAACATGTAGAGTGCTTCAGCCTGCCATGTGAGTTTCACAATTTTTGTAAAATTGTTTTGGATTCGGAATAATTTATCCACAGACTGAAGAGGCATCGTTTTGGAGTGGGCCACATTTTCCCTGGCATGCAAAAATCAAATCGATAGATGAGAACTTCAAAATAGTTATTTGGAGATGATTTAGTTTTAGCAGCTTTAGCTCCCTCCTTATATTTTACTGTCCCTTAGATGAAGTGGGCTTGCGTCTCACAGGCATCAATTGGCTGCTGATGAGGGAAGGTAGCATAACCACCCTGGTGGCCAATGGCAAGGCGCCTGGCATTTCCTGTGTTGGTTGGGATAGCGCAAAGTGAGCAACTGAGAGGAATTCATGGGAAGGCACAACAGAATGAGGGGTGTGGCCCTCCCTCTGGTGGGTGCTGGTTTATCCCCTGGGGAACATGTGCTCTCTGCTTTAGTATTTGCATGATGCTTAGCATGAACAGCATGCTAACCGTGCTGTAACTTTAGCATAAGCCAGGCTCTACCTACCTGAATGAGAGGCTTCAATCCTGTAGTGCTAGTGTCCATACATACTCCCAAAGTAGCACACTGTCTGATTGAAAGATGATTCAGCCTGCTGCCTTATTAAAGGTCAAGTGCAGTTTGAATCAGATCATCTGTGTGGGTCTCACTACAGCTGTGTTAGGAGGGCCGAAAAGGAATGGGGCAGGCAGGGAAGCGCTCTTCAACTTTCTCTAAATTCATTCTCTAATTTTCATATAAAATGTTACCTCTAGAGAGGAAGACATTATGTTATAACCAGAACATGTAAGTCCTCACTGGGCAGCTGGCTGGTACTGAGCAACTAAAGTATCTTTATTGGATAACTGGAGGCTTTTGAATATAGAATGTGTTCGCTTCCATGAGTTCACTGTGTCTGAAACAGAAATATGTGCAAACACAGCCTATGGGAAATGCATCGGAACACTATCTCCATGTTAGAAACATCTAATCATTCAACATTTTGTTTTTAAAAGCCACCAATCTAGAGCATATTTACATCATAAGATTTTTCTGTTCTGAAAAGAATACTTAGGACGGTGGCTCAGTGTCTCATCTTCTGATAGATTTCAAAAACATTCTCTAGGATTTAATAACTCTGGTCAAGAATGGGGGAAGAGTTTGAAGACAGTGTGAGAAATTAGCTCACTTAAAACAACACCACATTTTTTTTTTAATTCAGGCTATTAATTTCAGGAGCTTCACTTTATTTAGTAGAAATTAACTGATTTGAAGTACTCTGCATAATAAATCAAATCTGTAAGTAAATGAGCTTGTTCAAAGAGTTCCATAAGTTTTCTATGAATATTCACTGAGCATAGTTAAAGATTTCCTCTAATGAACGTAAACTGACTCTAATTTGAGTTGAGTAAAAGCGTCAGGCTTTCATTCACTACTATCATATCCTATGTTAAAGAAGCAGTATCTAATAATAACAATGGCTAGAACTTTTGAGTTAACTAGAGGGTAGTTTGTGAATTAGATTCTTTTTTGCAGCATGAACTCTAGTGAAAATCCACGCAGTCACAGTATATATGAATTTAAAAGGAAGGCCCCCCTTATGCTTAAGTCATGTATTTTCGCTCAACTGTTCACTGGAGGTAATTCTCAAGTGACACCTTCAGGTGTGGCCATTAGCACTGACGGGGAGGACAACATAACGAGGAGTTTAGCAATGTCAGGGTGGATTCTATAGGAGCTTTTAGGAAAAGTATTTTTTTATGCTACATTAATGGTTTGATTTATAAACTGACAGAAGAAAATAGCAAACTGCACTTCAAGGCCCAAGTTTTGGACTTGAGAAAGTATTGACATGAAAACTTTACAGACATTTTCAAGGACTATTATTTCACTCTATTAAGCAGTAATTTTGAGAAATGGCATCTACAATTGTTTAAAAGCATCTCATCCCCAGATACTTTGCTCTAATGAAAAATATTTATAAAGTGTTGCTCAAATATTGTCACTACTAGTGTAAGGAGTCAGTGTTTCTCAGTGCTAATATCAAAGACCGTCCTCATATTTCTTTCCTAGCCACTGAGAATGCCCAGGCAAGAACTGTGAGGTTAGTAGTGTTAATATTAACAAAAATTCTTATGTACATATTCCTGGATTCTGACAAGTTTCACCATCACTATCATCTTTTTAATTATCTTTTCTATAGGCCGTGTCTACATATCATTTGGACTGTTGGTGCATAATGAATTATATTGCTCATTTTTACAATGGAGCAAGAATTATTGACTCTAAATCATTGACAGGTTATCTTAATGACCCAATTAACTAAGTGTATAATTATTTTAGACATTTAATACATTCAATAGACTCTTAGTGACGCAATAGATTGCTTTTAATGGCCATCTGAAATCAAGTAGAATTGATTCTAGATAGGTTTCACAATAATAATTAAAAGATTTTGCCACACATGTGTCCACTCTGATATGCAGACATGGAGAAAACTAAAGGTTTTACCGAGTGGAGCTGCTTGGTTGGTTTTATTCTATAACTAACACGGTTTTTGTCCATGTGAAATTTGCTTCTCTTTTTCAACTAATCCAGGTCTTGGATGTTCAGGAAACTATAGATCGTCAACAGGGTAAAGAGTATGAACAAGACCTTAGTGAGACAGAAAAAGCTATATAGTCAGAGAAATGTGCGATGTAAGTTTAATGTGCTTTGTTGTGTATTCTGTGTTCTAAGCCCCATCATGGCATAGTTATTGCTTTATGAATATCTACTTTTAAAAGTGCCCTAATTATATGAAGATAAAATCAAATCCCCTTATTTTTTATCTTTAGTATTTTTTATCACTATAATCATGTCATAAAATATTCAGGTAAGCAATAAGCCAATATATTCCATCATATTCCAGAATTATGAAAGTTTATAAGTAATACATTTTCTAAAGTGTGTTACTAGTTTTGATCAAATAAATGGGTTTCTGTTTCATGCTTTTAAGAAGTTCCTTAGAGATCATTGTTTAAAACCTGTGATAAAGAAAACAGACTTCTTCGGATTTGTTTGTAAAGTTACTTGGGGGAAAAGAATCATCATCTTAATAGGTAATATTTTTTTGGGTTGTTCATGCATATAATATGTATGCCTCATGTTATGCAAAGTAGTATCTTTACCTTTCAGTGGTTGACATATGTTCAGAATATAGCTATAGATATACACATAAACATTTTCTATGAAATCAGATAAACACAGTAAGAAATGACATGCTACTTTCATGATACATATTCAATGTGATCATTATATGGCTGACTAAATTTTAACTATTTCAGTAATATGCATAGATGTATCATTTAATCAAGAATATAATTGTGAAGGATATTAGAAAGCTAAATAGAATACTACAAAGGAATACATTTGTTAAAAGCAAAAAATCATAGATTATATTAATCATTCATTTTAATTGGCTTCATATATATATATATATATATATATATATATATATAATATTTTTAGGTTATTTGTCCATTAAGATATGAAAATTGCTTTAAAATAAGCTTTAGGCTATTAGGACCAGATAATCTCAGACACTTATCAATCTCTTTGAGATCTTGGAATCTAGTAAAGGTTACAGAGTTAAAAAGTTTTAGTTTTCTCCACGGGCATTTTATATGTGCTGGGAAATGCCCTTTTTTTGTGTTGTGGCTGTTTTTGTCTGTTTTCAAAAGTCATTAGTTTTAGATGGCGTGATTCCCTAAATGCATCACTGTTTACCTCCTGAAGGCTTTCAGTTTGAATATTTCCCTCAGAGAAATGTAAGCATTTGGGCCACACACTTAGGAATGCCTGTTGCTTCTCATCTATTGTCTTTTGAATGAGAAAGTTCTGACAGACTTTAGGAATCGTAGAACTAGAGTGGGACACAGAGATCATTCCCCAGTGGGTCTCCACAGTGTAGTATGTGGAGCTCCTTCATCATTCAGAGATCTGGGTTTTACCCCAGACCATGGACAATTTGGATAGCAGCTACTGGGTAAGAAAATTGCTCAAATTAAGGTACTTGCTCAGATTGTTCGCTAAGGAACAGTTAAGTGAGCAGGAGTAGACCCAGATCTCCCTGAGCACTCGCTCACTCCACTTCCCCAAGTAAAGCTGGGGACTCCTTTTCTTTCCTCAAGAATGAAAAGCAGTGCACCTTACATCTCCATTGTGCTTAACGCCAGGATTGTCCCTTTTCTTGCCTCTTTTTTCACTTTTTAGATGAAATATTTCTGATTTCAAGACATTAGGAATTTTATTTCTTAATCACAGCAGAGACCTCCTGGTTTGTATCTTGATTGGTTTGTATAGATCTTTTTGTTTACCTATATCTTTAAACAAATGTGTCAAAAGGCTACATGTGCTGATGGTGGTGTTTTCCCCATAGAAGATGTTTTCCTGGAGCCAAAAGCTTGGCCTCCTCATTTGCCTTTAAACATTCTCTAGAAACCTTTTCTAACTCTCAATTGTTGTGATGCCCATAATTTGAAAAAAAAAAAATACTAAACCAGCCCAAGTCTGACAGTTGGCATTCACATATTTGGAAACTACTTAAAAGCCAAGAGAAAAAAGTGCTGATTTAAAATATTGGCATCACCATTATAAATCATATGAACATTGAAAACACAAAGCAAATACTGGAGAAGAAAAATATTTTTTTTTTATGTTTAAGACATTTGCACAGATAAGTAATTTCTTAGAAACTCGCTAAGATTGTGGAACCATGTGCTTTTATAATAATGTCACAGAAATACAGAACTTTCTCATGATGTGAGATCAGTTATAATACAGAAGTTTTGCCTCAGTTTCTGATAGTCCTTCTGAAGATAAGTTATTGATGTCTATACAATGAAAGACAGTTGTTCACAGAGCATCATGTTACCAGCATGAAGGGCTCTATTCTCTTCCAAACTGTACCACAGAAATACATATACTGGTTTTTGTTTTTTTTTTACCTTAGGTTTCTCTGTTTGACTCACAAATTCCCTGAGAACAGTTGAAATACTTGATTGGTCATCAACCTGTTCTCCTCTTAGGTAACAGGTCCATCATTCATTGGTTTAGCTCAATTCTGCCTGCTCTGTGCTTCCTCTTACCACACCGCCCAAGGCAGTCTACAGCTGAGCACTTGAAGATGGGTTGCATTGAGATGTAACTATCTAATGCTTTGTGTCTGTGATTGAGGTCTTGAGTTTATCCTTCACGTATAAACCAGAAATCTAAAGCATGCTGGATGGATGTAATTATATTTACAGCTTAAGGGCAAGAAAGAGGTGCTACCTTAGCTTCCCGATCAGATGTTTGTGCCTCTTTGCAGTTGAGCTATTAAGATGGAGACTCTCCTAATTCCCTTGAGTACAGCTTGAGCCATCTATTACCATGATATTCCTTTCCAATAGCTGAGGCCCATAACACCTCTCCAAATGTGACAGGACGTTTCTGTCACATAAGAGTATCTGCTAGAACATAGAGACTAATAGTTGCATTGGCTTACCAATGAAAGGCAAAATCCTGTATTCTTCTTACTGGGTATCTCTGTAGTATCTGCTCTATTTAAGAGGAAAACAAACACAGTCTCTGAATAATTCATGAACCAACTGGTTTTGTGTTCATGATATAGTCATGTAAATTCTTGTGGAATTAATCAATGTGAGAATAGTCTTTATAGTGAAATACCCTGGGAGGGTTATGGTTGTTACTGTGTGTGTGTATTAATATACTAACAGTTTTCCAATTACTGTTAGTATATTAATATATCATTGGGGATTTCAGTAGTTTTACCTTATACTTATGTTATTCTTCAGCTCACCTTTATACTGTCCCTCTAGGCCAATTTTTAACATTTTGTAATTGTATCTAGATCAGTGATTCTTGAATTTATTCTTATTTTTTCCCTGCATGTGATACTTTCTGTTTTGGTAATCTGAGAGATCGTCTTGTTTGAAGCCCCAAAACTCTGCGGGGAGAAGCAAGGAAATTTACTAGTGGCCCTAAAGCTATCAACTCAGGATTTAAATAGCTCAAGATCAAAGCGTCTTCATTTTCCTTTGATATCCCTTGTAATAGAGGTATAAGATAGGGACCAGGATGATTTTTGCTTAAGAATTCTTTAAATCTAGCTATGCATTAGAACCAATCACATTGGGAGCTTTTAAAAAATTCAGATGCCTGCACCTCACCTCCACCAATGCAGTCAACCTCCAAGGGTGGGAGTTCCTGTTTAGCCAGCAGCTAGAGTGGAGTGTCACTCAAATACCTAGACCGCGTTGGCGATCATTCTTTAATTTTGACCCTGGTTCCTAACAGACCTGGTGGTCCAACAACTAATTCTTGTGATTTAGAAGCTTGCACCACATTTTCCTTCCTTTGTGTCTGAGCTCATTCATGTGGCTATTTTGTCTCTCGTCTTCACATTCATCTTGGCCCCTCTCATAGATCTCCCTGAAAAACACACGTCTTCGTGGCAGAGAACAACTAAGATGTTTTGTTTTCTTTTAAAGGTTGTGTGGAGGAAACTTGGAGATGCTGCAGGTTCGTGTCCTGGGATTAGGCAGCACTTGTCTGGCAACCAGTACAAAGGGCCAATGTGAAAAGCACTCTTTCAAACGCGAGATCGCCACGGCCAGAACTGGGTAACAGGAAAGAAGAGTGGATCTCCGCAAACCTGAGCTCATGGAGTGATTGCACAGATTTTCCCTCTGTAAACCTTCAGTATAACTAAAGCTGTATTTTATGTCTCTCGCTTTGATGTCTACAATAGTCAATTTCAAACAAGGTAGCTTTGAAAAATCACCATTTTGGTACCAATATTTTCATTAGAACTAAAACGTTTTTGACGCCTTAGATTATAATTGGGAAAAATGCATGATTGGAAGGGTACAGTAAGGCCTTGGTGGTTGATAGAGTTCACTCATTGCATTTATTATGGGAGTTCCCTACCATGTTGTATTGAAAGTAAGAAGTAGGTGTCTTCCAGCTTCCCGAGTTTGAGACTTGAGTACCTAATTGTTGTATTTTAGTCAACAGAATACTAGTTCCTGCCGCATAATTTAGATGCAAGGTAAGATAAGGTTTTGGGGGTTTTGTTTTGAGGTGCTAAAATATCACATAAATTCTCCTTAACAGCTGGTAGCAAGACTTTATATAGAGTGATTATCAGAGAGTGCCACTTATTTCAAGTGATCAAAATAAATATATCTTTTCTTTTAATCTTGATGTATTTTTCATGAAGACATGCCTTGGGGACATGTCCATATTCATTCAGTGTACCCATTGATGTTAATATTACCAATTTCAATTAAAGAACAAGCAAACATAATTTTTCTAAGTGTTTTCAGCTGTGAGATGTCAATTTCTACAATTTAGTTTCTAGACATGCTGGTATATTTAATAAACTTCATGTAAACTTTAAAATATTGCACTGCATTTATGAAAGCTTTTTTTGTCTACAGCAGCTATCTAATGTTTTATGAAACTGGCGCATGCCCTTGATTATTGAGGCTAAAAGCTTTGTTCAGGCTGCTTGAGGTTTGAAAAAGAGGTGTGCTAGCTTTGCTTAGTTTCTTATTTTTGGTATATATAATATTAGACTGTGTGTATTGGAAATGCTATGATAGGTATTTTGTGTTTATTCAAATGCAATGACAGTTTCCTGTATGAATGTGCAAAAGGCCTGTGACAGAATGCTAAGTTTTTACTGTGGTTTAAGATTATAAAAGTAGGAATGCAACAATTTCCATATTTCTTCTAAATTATTCTATTGTTGTTTTTAAATGGGCTCATTAGCTTAATAATGGTCAGTGAAGGAATTTTGTTACAGTTTTTAGAATGTTGTGATGAAAAACCAGTATTCTGCTTTCAGAAAACATTTATGAATTAATTTGCTATAGAATAATCTCTAATTCTCGTAATTGGGTTACCATTTAAGGCTATCTTTCTTTTATATTTTTTAAGTATTACTACTTTGTAAAAGAAAATTGCTTACTTTCTCTTGTTAGAAAAGCTTTCATCCTTAAGTTGTTGTATTCCTACAGTCTGAAGACATTTAAAATAAGTTTTGTGCCTGCAGAAGCTAATGCAAGGAACACTGGTCTTTTGACAAAATACTTGTGTAAATTTTGATACTGTATTAAAACTATTTTTTTAAAGTTCTGCATAAAATTGAGTATCAAGTATGTGTTCATCTTAGCACTGGTAATAAATTATTTAATCTCACGGTGTTTTTTTTTTTCTTCAAAATGTTTTTCCTAAATGAGTTTTCTGTAGTCACTAAGTACCATCATGCTCTTGTGTGGTGATGATAGTAATACAGATGACTTATTATCTTAAATATAAAACAAAGGCATGTTTTTAAACATGCTCATAAGGGATTTAGTATTCAGATACAGCTCACTATTCTCTACTATAAAGTAGTAAAAATTTTAGAATATTTTTAAATTAGTTTGTTACAAAACCTTGTTACTTTAATTCATAGAGATTAAAATGAAACCTAACTCAACTCTATTATTATTTAAAAATTATCAGAAGGAAATTTACTGCAAGGGAAATACTAAAAACTTAGCCTCTGTATTTTAGGAAGTAGTATTATAACCAAGACATAAATCAGAAAGCACCTACATGCATGATAAGAGAACATACTTCTTAGAAATCACTATTAAGATTGTGGAATAAGGCTTCCTACATTTAGCATTAGCTCCAACTTTTAATGATGTAGTAGATGTATAATCCAGGGCCTGAATCTTGCCAATTGCCTACTATATTGTTTATCAATAAAAATTAGTGGCACTGTTCTCCTATATGGCCAATGTATGACTTTATTTTCCCTAGAACAAATGTTAATTTCTTGGCAGAATGTTTTTTTCCAGCTCTGAAACTAATAGGTAAGAATCTAAATATTTCAAGTTTCTAGCTTGCTGAAACTTGTTGATGGAAAACCACAAATTGTTAGGTTTGATTGAGCAATTGGGTCGATACCCCTCACCTGGGAACTGGCTTTTCAGGTCATTTCACTATGGACAGTCCCTTTGCTGAAACCACATTTCACTTGTGGTGACCACATTTTATTATCTTCCCTCCAGGTATGTATAAAGAATTCTCCTCCCAGGAAAAAGCCCGCCAAAAGTCTTTTAAAAGCCGCTGACTCCCGGTGCTGGAGCCATCCAGGCTTAGCCACCTGCTATGCGGATGATTGAATAAATTCATAATTCCTCACCACTCTGGCCTCATGCTTTCTTCCTTTGGCAACCTAACACAAACGTGTAGAGATGAAACCAACATGCTACTGAACTGGGTAAAAAAAAATAAAAAAATATATATATATCGATCTATATCTACATATCTATATCTATATCTATATCTATATCTATATCTATATCTATATCTATATCTATATCTATATCTATATCTATATCAAGAAATGATCCACAATGGCAGCAGACAGTGGAAGCTACACCCGCCTCCTGCCAGGACCAAACTGGACTTACAGCTAAAGTACTGAACAATCAACCTGAGTAACCACAGAATTGGTCTTCTAACCAAGAATTGACAGAAGCAGCCCCATCAACATGGCAGGAAGGACAGAGATGCAGGTGGAAACATGAAAAGAGCCGCACAGTTGAGATCCCAGAGGGATATCTCAGCTGCCAGAGCTACAGAGCTGGAAAGAGGTGGCCACCTAACATCTGACTGAAAATCAGTGATACTGTCCGGCCAGGGAGACAGGGTCTGTAGGACATGGTGCCCTCTCCTAGGACCAGTGCACAAAATCTCATGTGTGGTCACTCACCCTAGTCTCTGGCAAAGGAACGGGAGATGGGTTTGTGGATCTGGGAAGAGAGATGAAGGGACAGCCACCAGGATCTTTTTACTGAGTCCCTCTCCCACACTGCAGATGCCATCTTTTTTTTGGGTGGAGCACTCCACTCCTTAGGGCATCAGCTTGAGGGAGAAATAGCCCCACCCTGAGGTCCCCTGCCTGGGCCCGGCACACTCAGTGTAAGTGTCAGTGTGTGGCTTTTGTGTGGGGGCCATTCTCCCACCATCATGTGAACCTGCCTGGCAGCGCCTCCCCAAAGCGGGAGATACACTAGCCCAAACCTCCTGGCTTCCGGTGGCCCCACTCTGCTGAGCTTGGGCTCCCAGCAGAATGTGAGGCAGACTGAGGCCCTAAGATGGGGTCCGGTTTTCCCTTGCCTGCCTGACCAGTGAAGAGCCTCCCCTTCACATTGCCAAAACTTGATTTGTTTGGGCTTGATAAATCTGCTGGCCTGCCCACCAAAGTCTTTTGCTCCTCACAGGAGGAGCAGCTAGATTGGCATACCCTGGGACTTTTGCTGAGTGGCCTCAAACCCAGCACTGGCAGTGAGTTTGAGCCTGTGTCAATCTGGTAAATGCCATTTGCCCCTACCTTGCCAATCACTGAGAACCTACTTCACACAACTTGGTACTGCCAGAGGCCCTTTCAGTGACCACAGAAGACCCTGAGTCACCACAGCAAAGTTGGAGAAATCAGAGCCTGATATCAGACTCTACTATAAAACCATAGTGGTGTAAAAACAGACATGTCAATCAAGGGTACAGAATAGAGAGCCCAGAAATAAACCCACACCTTTATGGTCAATTAACATTTAACAAAGTAGGCAAGAACATGAATAGACTGTCATTTGCCTTATTGCAACAAATCATACTGGGAAAATTGGACAGACTGTGTGTGTGTGGGGGGGGGCTATCTCACCTTCTAGCATCATACACAAGAATAAACTCAAAATGGATAAAGACAAATGTAAGGCTTGAAATCATAAAAATTTTAAAAGAAAACAGTACATCTCAGACATTTCTCATAACAATAGTTTTTCTGCTCCTTGGGCAAAGAAAATAACAAAAGTAAACATATGTGACTACATCAAAAATAAAAATTTTTGAACAGCAAAGGAAACCATCAACAAGATGAAGGCGACTCATTGAATAGGAGGACATATTAACTAAATTAGTGGTCCAGTGCACGAAATTTGTGCACAATAAAAGGGGATTAGGGGAAATATTTTAATATTGCTATTTGCCCTTTCTCTATAATAGAAGTGTCAGAGATTAAAGAAAATTAGTAAAATATATGAAAATCTTCCTCCTGTCAGAGTCTGGGGTGCACCATGGAACCCAGAGTCAAGTCTTCAACCACCCACATGCACCTCAAAATCGCTCAAGACCCAAACCTGGTCGGCCCCCCTTCATTGGGCCAGCTAGTCCCACCATGTCAAGCCTTGCCAGGTGTCAAGCCCTGTCAGGTCCCCTGGGTGCCAGGGCAGGGGGGCACAGCCTGAGGTCCCCCATCAAGTCCTGCTGGGTAGAGGGAGTGGCCTGTGATCCCCCAGCCTGGTGCTGGGGTGGGGGGGCATGGCCTGAGGTCCCCTGGCCCAGCACCAGGGCGGAGGGCACACCTTGAGGGCCCCCATCAAGTCCTGCTGGGTGGGGGGCTCAGCCTCAGGTCCCCTGGCCTGGGGCCAGGGCGAGGGGCATGGCCTGAGGTCCCCCAGCCTGGCACCAGGGAAGAGGGTGCAGCCTGAGTTCCTCTGGCCTGGTGCCAGGGCGGGGGGGGGGGGGGAGCAGCCTGAGGTCTCCTGCCAAGTCCTGCGGGTGAAAGGCACAACCTTAGGTCCCCTGTCAAGCCCCATGCAGGAGGTGGATGGGCGTGCAGCCTCAGGTCCCTGCTGATTGCTCCTTAAGTCTCATAATGGCAACTTAGCCTCAGCTGTGGGTGCAAATTGACCGGAGTGATGGTCAATTGCATATTCCCTCTTTATTATATAGGATGATATGTCTGTTAAGGAGTTAATATCCAAAATTTATAAAGAACTTATAAACACATCACTAAAACAAAAAAACAATCCAGTTAAAAAATGAGCAAAGGATTTGAATAGATACTTCTCCAAAGAGGACATGCAAAGAAAGGCAAATTAAAACCACAATGAGATATCTGTTAGATATGTTAGAATGGCTATCATCAATCAACAAATGTCAGTGAGGATGTGGAGAAAAGGCAACTATGGTGGGAATGCAGATTGGTACAGGCACTGTGGAAAACAGTATGGAGTTTCCTCAAAAAATTAAAAATGGAACTGCCTTATAAGCAGTAATTCCAATTCTGGAAATATATGTGAAGAAACCCAAAACATGATTTAGAAAGAATAAATGCACCCCTATGCTCATTGCAGTGTTATTTACAATCGCCAAGATTTGGAAGCAGCTCAAGTGCCCAGATGAGTGCATAAAAGAGTTGTGGTACATTTACACAATGGATTAATACTCGGCCATAAAAAAGGAAATACTATCTTTTGTGAAAGCATGAATGAACCTGAAAAACATTATGCTAAGTGAAATAAGCCCGTCAGAGAAAGAAAAATACCATATGATTTCACTTATATATGGAATCTAATGAACAAAATTAAACTATCAAACACAATAGAAACAAACTCACAGCTGGAGAAAGTAGGGGTTGTTAGAGGACTGGGTGAAAAGGGTGAAGAGATTAACTAAAATAAACAAAAACTCAGACACAGATAACAGTATGGTGATTAGCAGAGGGAAAAGGGATTCAGGGGAGGTAGCAGAGGATAAAGGGGGGATAAATGGTGACAAAGGAGACTTTATTTTGAGTGTTAAGCACACAATACAATATATAGATGATGTATTATAGAATGGTACACTTGAAACCTGCATAATTTTATTAACCAACTACAGGCCTGGTGCACAAAAATTTGTGCACTGGGGGGGGGGGGGCTCCCTCAGCCTGGCTTGTGCCTTCTTGCAGTCTGGGACCCCTCAGGGGATGTCCACCTGCTGGCTTAGGCCCACTCCCTGGGCAATAGGGCCTAGGCTGGCAGTCAGACATCCCTCTGGCAGCCCAGAAGCACTCAGGGGATGTCCACTTGCCAGCGGGGAGCAGGCCTAAGCTGCAGATGGATATCCTTAGCTCTGCTGAAGAGGCAGGAGAGGTACTTGGCTTATGGCTGAGCAGAGCTCCCCCTGTGGGAGCCCACTGACCACCAGGGGCAGCACCAGCATTGAGCATCTGCCCCCTGGGGGTCAGTGTGTGTTATAGTGACCAGGCATTCCCAGTCGTTCTGCTGTTAGGGTCAATTTGCATATTACCCTTTTATTATATAGGATGTGCCCATCTGAATAAAATCAATAAAAATAAAAAATTGAATAGTTAAATAAGAGATCAAATGATAGAGACAAATAAAATGTAAATACAACATGCCAATTTTTTTTGATATGCAGCAAAAGCAGTACTAAGAGGTAAGTTTATACCTTTGCAGGCCTACCTCCAGACACAAGAAAAATCCTAAAGAATCTAATATTGCTCCTTAAAAAACTGAAAAAAAGAAGAACACACAAAGCCCCAAGTCAGTAGAAGGAAAGAAATAATTAAACATCAGAATGGGAATAAATAATGCAGAGAACAAAAAGATAGTAGGGAAAAAATGAAACAAAGAGCTTGTTTTTTGAAAAGATAAAATTGACAAACCCCTATCTAGACTCGCTAAGGAGAAAAGAGGCTACTCAAATAATAAAATCAGAAATGAAAGAGAAAAAGTTACAAGGGACACCACAGAAATATTGAGGATTGTACAAGGGTATTATGAAGAGCTATACACTAGAAGAAATGGACAAAGTCTAAGTATACA